>JFFI01002337.1:56575-79278 GCA_001563125.1 Colletotrichum salicis
AGAAGAGAGGTCCGGCGACTTTGGTGCGTAGGTCGTGTCGTCCGCCATTTTTATTATTTTTTCCCCCTCTACCTCCGGCCCTTCTGGAAAAATTGATGGCCGCTTTTTTTTTTTTCAATTTGGAAGTGGAGGCCAAACGACAGGGGGCCTTGGCTGGCGCCCCGAAAAAAATTGGCCAAGGTTCCAATCCAAGTTTGGCTGGCGTGGGACACTGGATGATTAAGCGAAAGGCAGGGACTGATTTTCGAGTACAAAACCCAGCCTGCACCCCCGCCTCTTCTTGTCCGCTGTTGGAATATCGTCTACCTCAACACGACCAATCTTGGAATGTTTGTGTGATTGCGTCTGATGATGGACGTGTGCCGTCTTTAGTCGCTGAGTGGATGAAGGGTCCAGGGAAGCACGGCGTATGAGTCCCGATTCAGGCTTGGGCTGCTACGTGCGGTGAATGTGGTGACGATCTATTCCACCGTCATATCCTTGGGAATCAGGGCGTAAAGGTCCGACTGACGCAGGGCCAAGGCAAGGCGTGTTGTTGATGACAGTAAATCGAGGCAAAGTGTTGCTGCCAAGCTCGGCTTGAATATGATAACAAGACGAGACAGAGCGCAAACGCCTTTGTGAGAAGTATGAGTGTTTTGCGTGTGTAAGACAGCCTCAGCCAACGTGTTGGGCAGCGCTGCGATACAAGAGCAAATGGCGAAGAGACAAGATCAAAGCCAGTATACGACCTACAACATGAAGCGTTCGTAATATCCTCTCAACACCCTAGTGTGTTTGCAACAGTGTGCTGGACCTGAACGGTGGATAGCAGCGTGTTGAGCAGCACCGTACGGAAAGCCTCTTGGCAGATTTGTGAGTCGAGGATAGTACTGCTTCTCAGGTCCAGCAAAACGAGCCACTTGCCGTAGAGACAATCCTGGCTCACTAAGCTCTCGGCGAGCCTGCGTGGACGTCGAGGCCCAGCGTCGCAACTGGCCAATGCTGGCGTCGCTTCCCGTTGGAGTGGAACCTAGGTATCTCGGACGGCGTGGGAGTAAGGCTGGAAGTCCCTCAGACTCAGTGTAGCCTGAGTGGGCGGTGACTGATGACTGACGTTGGGGGCGTGGCTGTGAGGCAGGCTCGTCCGAGATCTTGGTGTATGCCAAATAGTCTCTTGATCCAAGGTGTGTAAACGGCGTTCTTGCTGAGTCAGACCTGAAGACTGGGAGTGACACTCGATAAGGTTTCGGTGTGTCTAGCGAGCCAGGGGTGATGGGAGTTCTGTAAGCTTGGGGCTTTCGGGGTTCAGTCCTGGGGCGTGCGGCGTGTGGTCAGGCGTTCCTGTGCGGGGCAACAGCGGTACTTTCGGAAGCGGCTTGATGCTCTGATGTAATGGTGGGAGATGATTAAAATGGGAGAAGGGGTTTGTATATGAAAGGAATTGTAAAGAAGTGAGGTGATGTAGGAGGAGGAGAATTGCTTGGTATTGGTCTTTTCCAAGTCCAGGTGGTAAGGTGTGGTCAGTCGAGCCTCAAAGTTGACATGCGTCCATCGGGAAGGATGCAGTCGGTCTGACAGGCAGACGAGGCAAGGCCAGGCGGCGACGAAGTAGGTAGGCGCAGACACACAAGTACGGGCAGGAAGGCGCTACACGTTCTGGGCGCAGGCGCAAGTGTGTACCTTGTTGGAAGTTGGTGGGTTGGGCAGGAACGAATGGGAATGATTGGATAGGAAGGACACTGAAGGAAGGGAAGGAAGGAAGGAAGGAAGGAAGGAAGGAAGGAAAGACGGCCGTGGGACGATGCGACGGATCGAGAAACTGCGGAGGGCGGACGGCGATGCGGTGCGGTGGTACGGAACGTACGGTGCAGTGCAGTCGGTGGCAGGTGCAGCCAGCGGCTGGGTGGGCTCCTTCTTTTCGCGGTGTGCGGGTTCCTCACTCCTGGCGACTTGATGGATCACGGTGGGAATGTCCACCGTTTATATGCGCGTCGCGGGTCAGAGCTCCTTCCCAACTCCCCTTTTTTGCTGCCCTCTGCTCTTCCCCCCAAAAACACGCCCAGGCAGGGGTCACGCTGCTATGCTGATTGGCTCAGGGCGCCCGAGCTGTGGCCACGCCTTCCCAAATTCTGCATGAGCACAGCCGCTAGTCCCCTGCTTGATGGGCCTCTGTACCTTTCCCCGCTAGCTAAGCTCTGTCAGTACCTGCCTGGCCAGCCTACCTTCCTTCCATGAGGGAGCACGGGAGGTACCTACCTATTTCCAAGGTGTCCCGAATTCTCACTTTGCGCCCACGTCCTCCTTCACTTTCTCGAACAACGAACGCCTCTGTTTTCCTTCTCTTTCCTCTTCTCTCCAACTTCTTCTAGGACCTCTCCGAACCATCATACTCGCGCCTGTCTTGTGTGCCACTCAACCCTTAATAGAGATTCCTCGTCAAGTTGCAGCCCATCGTCGTCATCACTGATCTCGCCACATGGTCGATGTCTTCCCCTTCGTCCCAGCTTGCCGCCGCATGTCGCAACCTCGCAGGCGTGGCTGCATCTCGAGGCGCGAAGTAACGTGAGGCAGGCTGAAAAGGATGGCTCAACCGAAGCAAGCATAGCAACGTAGGGCACGGCAGGCTGGCTGATCCCTTTCCTACCGTCTCAGCTCCAGCTCCCCTCATCAATCTCGGCCCTTGTTTTCAGACTCTAGGCTTGGTTTACGGCGTACCTTTGAACTCCTAGAGAATCTTGTCTCGTTACTCGTTCATTCTCGACATACCATACTTCGCGGCCGTGACCTACGTACGAGCTTGCTTTGTTTTCATGAGACACCCGACATCGTCAAACCCCGCCGCCATCTACCCCCAATGCTGCCTGGAGCTGGCACCCTCCCTGTACCTTAGGCAGACAAGCCCTTTCTGCAGCGCGCCATCATCAAGGAAACCCGTCGTCCGAAAAAGATGTTTTCTGTCGCAAAGCCGTCGCGCTTCTCGACTCGTCACTGTTTGAACCACACATGACTTCATCCGAGACCCATTACAGCTCCCTACCCGTCCGAGCTTTGCGACGGCACCTCGACTCTCTAGTAGCCCCGTCCGCGTCCACGTCCAGCTCGTCAATCGTCCTCCCCGCCGGGGCGACTTTGTAGCGGGGCTACGAAGAACTTGTCTGCATCCTTCAACGCGTCTTCGCGAAATGTTTGTCGCTGTTTTTCGGAACAGATATCACCCTACTACCGTCGCAATTTCCTGTCGGCGGACGGCCCGGTATGCAGGAACGCAACTCAATCATGCAGGTAATCAAACCACTAAATTCTATTGTTTGCGCCTATTACTATTGGTGGCCGAGGATGAAGATAACGAAGAGAAACAGCTGGAGACCACCCCAAGAGGCCACAACTGTACAAACCGAGTCATCTCAACTCAGGTTTCGAGGTTGGCGTGCCTCGGTCTATGACAGTTTTTACTTGATCTAATCAGACTTTTTCTACAAACAACAATCTACCTTTGACAGGACTTCTACTGGATATGTTTTCTGATGGCTGACGTGAGTGTCCGCAGACCCTTGAGTCTCTTGTCCTCGGTACTTGACAGGAACAACGAAACAACGGGCCAGGCGTGGATACCACCATCCTCGCTGCGACTGTCGACCTCGGTACTTTTGACCAAGACATTTATCAGGTCTTTGATGTCGGGCGCGAACACCTCTTCTGATCCGTACGTGATGAAGAAGCCACAAAGTGGACTAGCTTCCGCCCACACCCGAGGATCGGCGCACTGCCCAGGCGACGCGGTCTTGTCGTAGACATGCGCTGCCCCGGCATACTGCACTGCGTATTTCCACAGCGTGTCGCGATCAAGAAAGTCGCTGGCCGTGTTCTCATGCTTGTTGGAGATGAGCTTGACCCACGGCGAAATCAAGACGCAGAGCCCTGGTAGAGGGGACTCTGAGGCCTGGCGCAAGTGCTCCTGACTTCGACCTTCAGATGCGGTGGAATCGTCACTCTTCTCTTTGAATGCCCGGGCCTCGTTCATGTGGCCCAGCTCCAGCAACAACGTCAATATCAGGGTTGCTCCCGCTGAGTCTCCTGCAACAACTACCTTCCGGGGGTCTCCGACTTTTTTCAGAACATGCTTATAGCCCCTCAAGGTCTCGTACATTTGCCTCGGGTACATCTTGTCGGGCACGAGGGTGTACTCGAGAGAGAATATAGCAGGGTTCCGGTAGCCGGCTTGGACGAGTAGCGAGTGCCACGACAGAAGAAATTCGAGGTAAAAGTACGCGGAGCCCATGGCGAAACCGCCTCCGTGGGCGTAGTATACCACAATGTCGGGCGGTTGCGACGCATCCTTTTGGATCCAAACCCCTTCGAAGCCGTGTTGGCCCTATCATTCAAATAAGCCACCGGCCATTGTGCACTCAGATGTAGGTTACACTCACCTTTTCCTTGTGCTCACTCCAGGTCGCAGGTGACCTGAGATAGCCATGCCGCAGCATTCGAAACCGCAGAAACGGCAGAGATATGTACTTTGAAAAGAAGACACGTCCAATGTTGGTTGGCAAGTTTGCAAAGGCGTAACGCACGCAGCGTATGACCAAATCTTCGAAGAAACTCGCGCGCTGCACAAAGGGCGATTGCTCGTCATGGCGTAGGAGATATCGCTCGCGGAACAGGGAAGTCGGCAGTTGAAACACGAGGAAAGGCAGCATCTTCAAGGTGACGACTACCGTCGGGAAGAAGCCGACATTGGTGAGGAGCTGTGGCGTGAGGAAGATAACAAAGACGAGACAGTCGAGCAGTGACACCGGTCCGAGGATCATGGTGGGCGGCGATGCTGCAATTGATGCAGGACGTAAGAATGGAACAACTTATTCTCCCAGAACGTGACGTGTCGTAGGCTATGATGAGGCGGTGCAGAGGTGGTCGTATTGTATTAGAGGCGCCAATTGAGTCTATCGTGAGCCGCAGGACAAATCTAGAAGAGCGCAAGAGAAGAAGGGAAATTGAAGGAGGAATTTGACGGTTGAAGCGAGGACTGAGGTCGATGTCAAGAGGGGAAGCTTCTTCAAGGCTGTAGCTTCTTTCAATGGACACTGCCTAAGCCATTCTTCATCCCTCCCTTCGCCGCCAAAACGATCGATTTCACCGCGTGGGCTAATGTAAGATTGGGACGGGAAGCTTTTGGTTTTCCTTTTGTGACGTCTTCGAGGTTACGGAAGGCAGTCCAGTGTCCGTGCCTGCTCAGACACTAGGTACGGAGTAGGCACGGTAGGTATCTGGTGCGGGGGGCACTTGTTTCCTGAGCTTGATGGTTTGTTGGGGAGGGAGCTCTTACCTAAGGTAAGATGCCGAGCGCCGTTTACCCAATTCACCAATGTCAGCACCTGCCCTACATATCCATGTCTACATTTTCTGTCAATGGGGACGGGAGCTAGACTTTTTGGATCTGAATCAATGTTCATCTAGATCATCCTAAGTTGCAGCAAGCAGTGCGTGCGAAACCTCTCCATCATCCCTTGTTGGTTTTTTGGCTTGTGATTGTGGAACAAGCACACACAACCACACACACCTTCACCACCCTATGGCTATGCATGGGAAAGGGTGAAATACCGGTAGCATCCCTTCTTCAACGAGAAGTCTTGGGGGCTAGCCATCTAATCTCGAATCGAGAAAAGGTCCATTCTAGCGATGAATTACTCTTTTATTTCAAAGGTACTCGATACACTCTCGTGCCCCGGAAACCGCGATGCCCTCCTCGCTTATCCTAGAAGCTGGAAAACGCCAAAACAAGCTATCCCTTATGAATGCGTGACAACCTCAAGCTTCGAGAAGCAGGAGGGGCGAGGGTGCTTAGGAAAGGGGCGAACACCCTCCCCGTTCTCTTTTTTGAACTCCCCTCCATATTCTCTGTTTCTTAACTTGGGGGCTCTTTGCAAAAAAAAAAAAAAAAAAAAAACCAACACCAAGACGCCTTCGTCCAATCCTGAACCGCACACGTACAGTACTCACACATCACCCCACGCCATGCTCCCCAACCCCCGAACCACGCACCGTTGGAGCCTCAACCAGGTATCTCTTCTGCTTTCCTTCCTCATCCCTCTTCCTCTTACGTAGGAAAAACAAAACGATGAAGACTACCGCTTGGCATTCCTCGTCTTCCAATTATCCTTGATCCCCTTGGCCGCCTCCGCAAGATCCTTCTCCGTAACCCGGTCTTCGATACTCTCCATGACGCTCTTGATGGTAGAAATGTGATTCGCCTCCGACTTGTCGTCGCGGAACCGGATAATCCGCCACCGGCCCAGGTCGTCCTTGTGACACTCCACGATGCGGTCGTTGAGCGGATCGCCCAGACCCTTCAGCACCTCCCACTCGTCCTCGGTGATGTGCACGTCGTCAAAGAACTGGTACCGCCCATCTCCCATGAAACTCCACAGCTCCGCCCGCGGCATAGCCTCGTAGTCCACAAACGGGCCCTCAGCCTCCTCGTCCCCTTCGCCGGGCTGCACCGTAGGGAACGTCATCCGCAGCCGGCAGTCGACCGTGTTTTCTTCCGGCGGCTTCCACTTCAAAATATGCGGGTCGGTGCCGTGCTTGTAATCACTACTCACACACGTGAAAATCAACCCGTCATTGCCGTGCCGCAACTTTGGCAAAATCTCGCGAAACATCATCTCGATGCCATAGCTCAGCTGCATAGCCTTCATCTCCACCAAGAAGGGCTGGAAATCCCGCTCCTCGGGGTACTGCTTAAACAAGTCCCGGTAAGGCTTGTAAATGTTCTCGTTGAAGTAGGCGAGCCGCTTGTCGAGCGTCCGCGACATGAGGTCCTGCCCGTCCAGCACGAGGCAGTCGAAGACGAGGAACCGCGGCTCCTTTGTGCCCTTGCCCGTGTCGTCCATGACGAGCTCGCCGTCGATCAACGTGCGCGTGTGGAATTTGGTCAGGTCGTCCTTGCGCGGGAAGTGGAAGCTGCTGTTCTTGATGAACCAGTAGTCGTTTTTGCGGTCGATTAGGTAGTGGATCTCCCGGCCCTCGTCTTCTGTGAGGTAGAGCAAGTACCGGATGCCGTCTGACTTTTCGCAAACGTAGTAGCTGGTTTTACGCGCTCGCGGAGCGCGCTGATTGTCAGCAAAAACTGAGTTGCAAATCATCTCTTCCCAACCTCCCCACCTGACAAATGGTCTCGGTGACCGCAAAAGACACACTGCGAACAACGTGTGCAGTGGCCGGGAGGCCGGAGAACGGGCGCGACAGAAAGCACTCACTCTTTATTCCGTAGCTCATCGACGTGTTTCCGCGCGAAGCTGACGGGCTGCGCGCCGGGGAAGCTGGTCTGGTTGCGATGCAAAAGGTTGGCGACCTCGCGGCGCAGGTCGAACAGCAGTTGACCGTCGGCCTTGATGCCCGGTTCTGCGATTGAGGCAATCGGGCCCTCGGGCGGGGGACCCTGTACGCCATCCATGGTTGCGGATGGACCTTGTTTTCTGGTGTTGCGCAAAAGGGGAGAGAAGGAAGTACAAGTCGGGATCGGTCCTCCGCTGGTAGGTAGGTAGCCTCGCGACGCCAAAGTCTCGGAGCTTTATCGGCCTCTTATCGATAAGGTAATGAGATAAGACCGTGCATCAACGTCGTGTTCGCGGTTCCCGTCCTCAGAGGTTACATGGTTGATTAAGGAGCTCTACTCAGTACCTGAGGCCACTACCTAAGTTGCATGCTTTTAACAGCCTCGTCGGCAAGGCAAATGTGTCCAAGATCTCGCGATATGGGGAGGCCAAGTTTGTGGCACATGAGGCCAAAGACTGGTAAGTGAGGCCAAAAACGGGAAATGTCACGCATCTTGAGAAACCACAAGGTACTTTGAACTGAGTTGATTAATTGCCTTTGACTATCCCATGACTTTTACGAATGTCGAATCCCTCGTAAACGCCAAATGAGCCTCGCTGTCCCACGCCAGCCGCCCGGTAGACTCAACGCCTCATCAAATTATTGGAAACAGCTCGAGGCCTCTGAGCCCTGCCCGTTTTGATATCATTGCGCGAATTCCCTTTCTCCCTAATGAACCCACCATGCCCTTAACTTTCGTCAATCTTGGCGACCTCGGCTTTGGCATCCTCCCAAGTCTCCTTGTTCTTCTTGGCCCACTCAATTTGGCTCTTGGCATAAGCCAGCTGTGATAAATCGGGTCAGCACAGAATCGTTCCTAACACCTTACTGAGCACCCAACTTACCATGTAACGTCGCAGGTCCTCTTCCTTCTCTCCCTGAAATCTCTTCAAGTCCTTCAAGATGCTTGCGCTGGCTTCCTTCACATCGTGCTCAGAAACCACCTTGGCCTGCTCAAGCTGCTCGATACTCTCCCTCGTCTTTCCAATCATGTCACGACGAGTTCTCTCGGGGTCGACGTCAGCTACACCTTGAATAGCGTGACGAATCGGTCCGAAGATTTTGTTCGTGATTGAGTTGCTGCTCGCGGCCTTCTTATGGCCCGGAGTCGAGTTGCTCCTCTGTGGAACTCCCTGGGTTGCGGTGGGAACCGGCTCGCCGTGAGTAGGAGGGAAGTCGGAGTCGATGGAAGCTGTGTCTTCGGCGCTGCCCTCGCGCTGGTGGTGTGATGAGTTCGCTTCTCTAAGGCTCGTAGATCGCTTCGGCGCGGGCGCAATTTGCTGGCTGCTACTGAGGTACTGTTCGATGCGCTTGGCTTCCTGCTCGCTGCGCTCCAACTGGTCTAGCAGCGCAATCTTCTTGCTAAGTTCGTCGCTGGTCTGTTCCTGCTGTACTCGCTTGAGCACCCTGTACTTCAGCACGCTGCGGACAACACCTGCGAACTGCGCATTCTCCCGCATAGGCTCCGCGAAGCTCGCACCTAGAGAGCCAGAAAGCTCCTCGGTAGCGATGTAGGAGGAGTCTGCCGCCTGTCCCACTCTCTCGAGGGCAGGGCCCAAAGAGGGTGCCTGTTCAGACAGCGCGAACGCATTGAACTTAGAGCCCAGTTCGCAAAGATCCGCTGCCAGTGCAGATAGATGGCTCAAGGTCCGACGGTTGACCTTCTCCATAGATCCCGACAACAGCTGCTCCAATTCCTTGATAGATGCCTCATACGTGATGAAGTAGGGGTCAAGTTCTTGCTCGCTCAGGGTGTGGCTGTCGGGAGGGAATCGGCCAAAAACGTGGGATCCAGTTCCAGCGATCGCGCCCGGGTCGACACCAGGGCCGCCCGTCGTCTTGAGCTTAGCGGAAGTTGATGGTACAGGAAGGAAGTTGTGAGCAGGGGTGGGGTTCGCAGGGTCCAAAGGGGGCGCCTTCAGGACTGACTTGGGCACTGATGCGACTGGGTGAGAGTGTAGGACCTCACTCTGCGATGGATTAGCTACCGGGTCACTATCAAGAAGATCTTGTCAACCTACCCAACTAGCATTGGGGTCCAGGAATCTCCACCAAACACCGTCTGTTCGGACCTCCTCCATGCGGCGGCATCGATTCAAGAACACAGCAAGCATGCGCTTGCGCAGGTCAATAATCTGCTGATCTTGCTTTGCGCTTGTAGGGTTCGCGGCGTAGTCGGCCATGGTATGCTTCTCGGGGATGGGGGGTATAATCAGGGTAGGGTGCAGCCGCGTCAATGCCTCACGCAAAGACGAAAATTCCGAGTATCGTCGGCGCACTTCGAGGTTCTATGGCATAGTCAGTACCTCAAATACTGAGGGAGCGATCCTTCACACAACCACATACGCCTGTCCGAATGGTGTACACAATGTATTTTCCACCGCTCTCCGCGCTCTTTCCTGCATCAGTAATGAGGATAGTCATAGTCGGATTCTCCCAGAGAATCTGTTCGACGCGGCTTTCGTAGCCGCCGGGCTTAGGACGCGGGACAAGGTCGCCTCTGTCTCTAGCAATCGGCTCATTGTCGCTGCTCTCAGCTTCGCTGTCTTCGAGAGTATGGGAGCGATTCTGAGGCGCCTCATCGCTTGTGGTCGACGGGGTCTGAGGGATGTCGAATCGCTGGTCTAGAGTCTCCCAGTCGGCATCAGTACTGTCTGAAGAATCATCCAGATCTATGGTTTCCATCATTTTCTGAAATCTTCAAAACGACGAGGGGTTGAACTGGGGAAGGATCGCAACATACACTCACGAGTAGTAGGAGAGGCTGGGTTGGCAGAAGAGGAAGTCAGGCTGTCTCTCCGGTCAAAGCCCTCGCCATAGGGATTATTATCCTCATCGTTCCACATCGTGTCGGTGTCGGATTGGAAGGAATGGCAAACAAAGCTATAGGTCGGTATTCAATCGTCCAGAAGGGTTTGCAGTCTCAAACAGGATGCGCAACCTGGGATGCGCAGCTGAGTCGGGAGCTGCGGGGGGGAGGAGGGGTGGGAATGATGGAAGGCACTTGTCTGTCGGCATGCGACAAGCATGTGGTTGATGATCGCAAGGTCCGATAAGTGTTGAAGGCTGACCCAAAAAAGTGAAAGGCTTGAGACTGACAGAATAATGGTCGGGTTGAAAGAGAGTTATGATACGGACAAGCAGACTTGTCGGGCGGCAGCGTGGGGAGAGGTGATCGGGGCTGCGCAAGGTTGGACTAAGGTAAGCTCCAGGGTGCAGCAAGTGCCTTTCCGGCCGGAGCAGCAGGCAATGACGAAGCCACCTCCCCTGGGGGCCCTGCTCCTGCTGCTTGCTGCTTTTGTCGTACGCACTCGGACAAGCACCAGTGACAAGGTACGGAGTATCCGTACCTCACCTCCATTGCGCACAGGCCAAAGTGACACAAATACCAGTCTTACTAAAGTTACCCCTGCTTTGCACCCCGCTGAGCATCTGTGTGCATTCCCAGGCTATGCATTACTCGGCATATATTATGAACCACAGCTGCACAAATCTCTTCATTGGGTATGGACGAACTGCTTGTCTGTATCATTCTACATCCTTGTAGCACATCTGACCCCTTATTCCTGACCCCAATACCTATCTCAATCGGTTCAAACAAGCTTTGGTGACCCGAATGACCAAATACACATGCTTTTCCACCTATCTTGTCGGGACCAAAAACACCCCCAACCACTAGACAGTAGGTCGCCTATCTGGGGATTACGATGCTTCGTATGGTCCGAATCTTGTTTCATCTTGATTCCAAAAAGAATCATTCTCGTGCATCAGTCGCTCCTCTCCGCCACCGATTCGTGGTGACCACTCAGTCGCCGCGTCTGTCATCGTAGCCTAGTACGCTCTTCTTGCCTGCTTCTTTCGCAGCTGGTCAGGAGCATACTTACCGCCGCCCTGGTGGATCGGTCTCGGAGGAGACGGGGGCGGCGAGTAGTCGCTAAGCGAGCCGCTGGTCTCCGCGACATCAGAGCCAGACACATCGAATCTCAATATCAGTCAGCGTTCACTCGCCAATGCCTGGGCGTTTTGGTTCGTGCGGCTCACCGAAGTTCTTCAGTTCTGCTTGAGGATCCCCGCAAGTGTTGGTTGGGGCTCGAGCTCTGATCTTGCTTCTTCTCTGTTGTTCTGACTGGGCTGCTTGAAGGAGCCGATACTGGCTTCTTCGTCGTCTCAACAGCATTCTTGAGCATACCCAAGACGTCTGGATAATCACGTCTGACCTCGCGGACTGCGTCTCTATTAGGGCTGCGTTTATCGACAGAGCTTCCCTGCTGTTCCTCTCTATCAATCGTATCAGCGCGCGGTTCTAGTTCAAGACTCAGGAAGTAGTTTACTCTTTGCCCTTTCTCGAACTGGCTTCTGCGTCCATTGACGAAGTGATCATACAACTAGACGCGAAGTCCGTTTGAGCACTGGTGAAGTCAGTAAGCATTGGGACCTAGATGGGGTCCCCCTTACCTTGGATCCTCTTTGGATATGAGCTTCTGGTCGTTCTTCATGTTGCTTGGTCTAGCGCCTGCAGCGGCTTTCCTTCCGTTCTTCAGGGCACTGTATTTTGTGAGCTTTACATCCATGATTGTAGTCGAGACATCATACCTTTTAAGGGGCTTGACGATAGGTCGAGGATGGTAGGTTCTAGCGGTCTCGGCGTCTTCGCAGATCGGCTTCCAAGTCGGATTTGCCTTTGCATTATCAGGCTCAGCCTTGTCTTGTTCTTTGGCCGGATACTCGATAGCAGTGACCTCCCCTCGCGCCTCATCTTGAACTTTGCTACCCAAGTTGACTGGGACTGACGAAACTGAATTTGGCTGGCGGCGTTCAGGAGACTCATCCCGCATAGTCGCAGGAGCGATGTAGTCATCACTCTGGACAGTAGCCACCGTGGGAGACACCCCAACTGGTCTCGTTGCGTCTGCTCCATGCGTTGCATCCCCCTTGGGTTGCGCTACAGGAGACGGCGGTGTGGCAAAGGATGAAGTCCGCGTATGGCGGCTGCTCCTTATGGATGGTGCTCGAGTTGAGTCCGAGTCGGAGCTGGCAATGGTTGACGCCCTACCGACTGGGTTGTTGAACAGACCGAAGAGTCTTCGTGCAAGCGATGGTCTTCTTCGCGGTGGCTGTGGAGAGCGCTGCTGAAGGCCAGGCATCTGACTCCATGGATAGTGAGTTTGATGCTGGGCCTGAGGATAAGGCTGCGGTTGCTGTTGGTACTGGGTGTTGATCGGGAACCTTGGAGCTACAGAGGGTCCTTGAGAGTGTCCAAGTGCTTGCGCCTGCATCGAATGGTATTGGTTCGTCTGATAAGCCATCGGATATGGGTATATCGGTTGAGGTGGTGGGAATGGCATCGGCATCGGCATCGGCATTGGGAGGGGAACCGGAACTGGTGGAGGAGGAGGCGGAGGAATGTGAAGAATTGTCGGATGAGCAATCATGAGTGGAGGAGGCTGCTGCGTGCCTGTCAACCCCTCATGTCTGAAGAAGAAGCGCGAATGCTGTGAGTTGAAGGAGGCCGCTTGGCTTCTGGGTCTGGGCCGTCGCTTCGGCCGGACAAGGACGAGGTCACCATCAACCCAATCCTCCTGTTTCTTTGATCGTAGAAAGAATAGCAGGCCAAGAAAGAGAGATAAGAATACCACAACAATGGTTACAAGAATCCCAGCCTGCTGTGCTTCACTGAGGCATCCCCATCCAGAACATTGGACTTGAGAACCTGGCGGTAATGGGGGCACCGGGGGCAATGGACCGCTTGGTTCTTCGACCTGTCGCCCTGTCAGGAATTCGGTGCTCCGATTGTGAAAGAAATTCTCCAAAAGGCCATCCCTGCCTTTCACAGCTTTGGGAATGGCGGGCATGGTGAACTGAGTGAAGGTTAACAGCTGTTCGAATGGTGGCAATGGTGGTCGAATGCCAGCTTGGCACTTCTTCCGATTGTATCAACAGGGCAAGAAAAAGAATATTGCCAATCAATGTGATTTTGCGAGAAAGTAAAATCACGGGTGGAAGGTGGTGTGAAATAAAGAATTTTGGGTGTGGCAAGGTGAGAAGCTGATGGCAAAGGTGTACCTGCCTGTCAGTCGATTAAGGCGACCTCACTTGCTCCTTCCTTTGCTGACTTGGTAGATAAGCTAAAGCCTCAAGCTTTTCCTGCGTCTGGAGGGTTTAAATCGAGCTCTTTATTCTGGGGAAAGGTAAAAAATCCAGTACCGGGACTTATCCGCGTTTTCTACCTATGCCAATTGTCTTGATTTGTAGCTCATGTCCGTATTTCAATCATCAATTTTTGAATCGCATCCACCCATGCAACGGACGTCTCATCGAGCGAGGAGCTACATATTGCCAAAGCCTATCTGCTCATCTCACTTCAATGACTTACAACTCAACTTGGAAAGCTTGGCTATTTTGTAGAGTATCTGTGGTTACCTTAAGTTGAGGAAAAGAGAGAAGACGTGATAAGCGTGTAAGTGAAGTTATACGTATACAGTACATGATGTAATCAACAGCTGTGACTGAGAAGACCTGTACTCAGTACCTGATGTAGCTGATTGGCCAATCAAAACGTGATCAAGGCTGGTGGAAAGCTGCAAGAGCACCCCACTAGGTAGCGTCTTTTATGGATCCACATGTGTAAGGCCAACTGAGCAGGCGTGGCAGGCAAGTGCTACGCGACGGATTGATCTTTCCTCAGCCTCATCCCAGCTCCCCCCGAATTTCTAGATTGCCTCACTTTTCATCCACTTCATCACCAAACTTATCCGAGGCATGTCATAGCCTCCCATCCGCCAAAATGTCAGCCCTCAAGAACGGCGCGATGAATGGCACCAATGGCACAGCCAGCGCGCCAGTCAGCAAGCGGTTCTCTGACATCCCAGCCGCCATCGACGTCCCGGTTCAAGGCGAAGCCGAAGACGAAGCCGTCGAAATCGATCTCCTCGAACTTTTCGATGACCCTACCGAACTTTGCACCCTTTTCGAAAACGAACGCGCCGCTCGAACCTACTGGATGACCGTTGCACTGGCCTATGCCAAGCAGAAGAAGATTGACCATGCTATCGAGATGCTGGTCCGAGGTGGAAACGCGATGCGCGACAATAACCCAAGGGAAAAGCTGAGCATGATCGGATGCCTCTGCTGGATGTATCTGTGGAAGAGTCGCGAAGCGCCGAGAGTGCCCCCCGATGGCGAGTTGGCTTCCGAAGCCAAGACAAAAGAATACTACCTGCAACTGGCGACTTCTACGCTAAACGATGCGTCGCGCATCAACCCAGCGTACCCTCCCCTGTTCCTGGCTCGCGGAGTTCTGCAGCTGCTTAGAGCGTCTCTGCAGACCCCTAAGGCGGCAGGTCATGGACAGGTGGACTCTGAAAAGGCAGATTTGTTGCGATCGGCACTCAAGGCTTTCGAAGACGCCATCCGAGTGTCGCAAGGGAAGAACATGCTTGCGGTGATGGGCAAGGCGCGAACTTTCTTCTCACTCGGGAAGTACCCAGAGTCCCTGGCATCCTACCAAGAGGTTCTGCAGAAGATGCCCGACTTCGTCGACCCCGATCCGAGGATAGGCATTGGCTGCTGTTTCTGGCAATTGGGCTTCAAGGATGATGCTAAACTTGCTTGGGAGCGGTGTGTCGAAATCAACCCCGAGCACAAGGTTGGAAACATTCTTCTCGGTCTCTATCATCTTGACGCCAGCAGCCGCATCCCCACAAACAGCCCCGAGTTTCTTCATCTATACAAGAAAGCAATGACCGAGTACACCCAGAAGTCTTTCAAACTCGACAAGAACATGCCGTTGACATGCGCAACCTTTGCCGGCTACTTCCTGTCGCGCAAACAGCTCGGCACGGTAGACTCACTCGCACACAAGGCGATTCAGTACACCGACGTCAATGCAATCGCGAGTGACGGCTGGTATCTCCTGGCAAGAAAGGAACACTACACTGGCGACCCAGAACGTGCCAGCGACTTCTATCGCCGAGCTGATGATGCGCGTGGCGGTGCCGAGCGTGGCTACATGCCTGCAAAATTCGGCGCTGCCCAGCTAGCAGTGCTTCGAGGCGATCTCGGTGAGGCGAAGTTGCGATTGGAGAAGATGATTCAGCAGTCCAAGAACCACGAAGCTATGATTTTGCTGGGCACTTTGTACGCAGAAGAAGTTTTCGCGAACGAAGACGCAGACGGCAAGGAGGACAAGTCAGCCGAGATGAAGAAGGCGATATCGCTTCTCGAGGGTGTGCGAGGTGCTTGGAAGGACAGCAAGAAGGGAATGTCCCCAGATGCTGTGGTTTTGTTGAACCTGGCCCGTCTGTACGAGCATGAGTTCCCCGAGAGAGCTCAGCAGTGCCTTCTTCAAGTCGAGCACTTGGAACGCGACCAGATCCCCGAGGAAGAACGTCCGACCGGAATCGAAGATGAAGCCGAGAACCGCGCAGCCCTCCGCAAGTTCCTCCCTCCGCAGCTCCTCAACAATATCGGTTGCTTTTACTCGCAGTCTGAGAAGCACGAGCAGGCCAGCGAAATGTTTGAGGCGGCTCTGGGTGCTTGCATGAAGATTGGCGAGAAGGATCAAGAGATTGATACGGATGCTTTGGTCACCACGATCAGCTTCAATCTCGGTCGAAGCTACGAGTCACAAAGTATTTACGATAAAGCCACCGAGGTATACGAAGGTTTGCTGAAGCGCCACGACGACTATACCGACGCCAGGACGAGACTTGCGTATATCAAGCTTCGTAGGAACCCCAACAAGGAGGGTCCTGACGCCGTTGCCAAGCTGTACCAAGAAAACCCTCAGGACCTCGAGGTCCGAGCCTTGTATGGCTGGTACATGGGTAAGGTGCACTCAAGAAAGCGTCCACACAACATCAACGAAGACCACGAGTTCCGTCATTACAAACACACACTACAGAACTACGACAAGCATGACCGCTATGCTTTGGTTGGCATGGGCAATTTGTACCTCATCCAAGCTCGAGAGATGCGACGTGAAAGCGACAGTGACAAAGCCAAGAGGAGTGCAACATACAGTAAAGCGGTTGAGTTCTTTGAGAAGGCCCTTTCCTTGGACCCCAAAAATGCCTACGCGGCACAGGGTATTGCCATCGCGCTGGTCGAGGACAAGAAGGATTACAAGACGGCCTTGGGCATTTTCGTCAAGATTCGAGACACCATCAAGGATGCACATGTCTACGTCAACCTAGGTCACATCTATGCCGAGCTCAGGCAGTACTCCAAGGCTATCGAGAACTACGAGGTTGCTCTGTCTAAAGAGGGCAAGGGCAGCGATCCGGTCATTCTCGCCTGTTTGGGACGGACTTGGCTCAACAAGGGCCGATCCGAGAAACTCCTGGACGCGTACCACGAGGCGCTCAAGTACGCACAAAAGGTAACTTACTTGTCTCCAGGCAATTCCATCTGCAGGCACTAACACAATATTCAGGCACTCGAAGCAGCACCGGAACAAGTTCACTACAAGTTCAATGTGGCTTTCGTTCAGATCCAAATGGCAACCACTGTTTATGGCCTCAACGAGAATCAGCGGACGCTGGCGCAACTTCAAGAGGCTGCCACTGGGCTTGAATCTGCAATCTCTGCTCTCGATGAGATCGCGAGCCACCCCCAAACTCCTTACCCCAAACACGACGTCGAGCAGCGTGCCAACATGGCCCGCAACACTCAACGCAAGCAGCTTGAGAGAGCCATCGCTAGCCAGAAGGAGTACGAGGAGAAGAACAAGGAGAAGTTACAGGCGGCTCTGGAGCAGCGTCAAGTCGAGCTCCGGAAACGTGAGGAGGAACGACAACAGGCTCTCGACAAGCAACGCGAGAAACAGGAGAAGATCAGAAGGGAGAGAGAAGAAATCGCGGCAAGAGACAGAGAGATTGCAGAGCGTCGTGCCGAGGAGGAGAAGGCCCGACAAGATGCCGAAATGACAACCGACAGCGAGACTGGCGACAAGGTCAAGAGAAAGAAGAAGTCGGCACCTAGGGGCGATGGCGAAAGCCGCCCGAAGAGAGGATCACGCAAGAAGAAGGCTACCGAGACAGACGGCGAAGACTCGGGCGAGGAACGCCCGACAAAGAAGAAGCGCCGCCTTACAAAGAAGGAGTCTACGGTGAATAGCAAGTACAAGTCTGCGGAGATCATTGTCGACAGCGATGACGAGGATGAGGACGAGGACCCCTTGGATCGTGCAGAGAGGGCACTCGAAAAGGCCAGCTCTCCTCTTTCTGATGCTGAAGAGAAGCGCGGCGATGAAGAGGACAAGATGGAGGTTGACAACAATAGAGACGTCGACGAAGACGATGACGAGGACGGTGGAATCAGCAGACGACAGCAAAACTCACGGTCCAGGCGGGGCAGGGTCATTGAGAGCGACGAGGACGAGGACGAGGATGAAGCCCCCAAGAAGAATGGCACGGGCGGAGATTCTGATGATGAGGCTGACAAGGCGCAACCCGCTGCTGATACCAGCATGGCAGATGCTGCCGATGATGACGACGAGGAGTAGAGGCCCGGAAATAGCCCGAAAGGGTAGCCCATTTTATTTTGAGGCGACAGCAAGGTATTCTCAATAGTGTTCATTCGCCTGGGAAATCGGGAACTCCAAAAGCGTCTTGCGTATATTCTGGCAGTTTGTAGTATTGAGTATGATAGGGAATTACACAAAAATGGCACATGACTTGAAACTTATCCGGAACTCTGTAGCTACGATTTTGCCCGCTTCGGCGGACAGTCGGCCGAACCTGGAGGCTGGAGATGCAGATTGGAGAGAGAGTCGGCGTTACCTATCTATCTTTCCCACCTGCCTGAGCATATCCGGAGTCGAACAGGGGCTTCGATAGGGTGCCTCGATATCCGACTAGATCATCGGCCCTACAATGCCTTCACACGTGTATCCGTACTAAGGTAGGTAGGTAGGGTAGGGTAGGGTACCCCGCGTGAGTGGATCAGGGGGTCTGAAATTGAACTCAATTAATCCCAGAAAATTCCCAGCCAGACTAACTGTAAGATTGGAACTGAGCTTGAGCTGCCCACGGTCCGGGCCTCTGAAGCCGTGAGGCCCCGGGTGGTTGGTTGGTTGGGGTTACCTTTTGACATAAGTTACCTTTGTAAGTTAGGTTGCGAGGGAAGGTCGAAGTCCGAGAATGAAAACAAAAGGGGGTCTGCGGTGCGGCAAGGTATAGTAAGTGAGGTGAAGGTGCGGAGCCGCAACGAACGCACGGCGGCACTGCCGTCCTGCCGTCCTGCCGTCCTGCCGCCCTGCCGCCCTAGGCGGCTTATCCGGGCTGGGTGCCTCTGTATATGATACTACGACGTCTTGTAATGTTTAAAGTTGGGCAGAGTTCAGGGCGAAGGTTCATATTCCGGTCTGGCGTCGTTGATAAGTGACGACAAGCTCTCGAGGGGGGGCTGGTTGGTGGTACCCTACCACGACATGTCTATCTATCTTGGGGCGGATGAATGGCCCGTTTTGGTTGTCTCAGTATTTCCCGAAGGAGCATGAAGGAACACCCTTCCAACGAGACGGTGATCGTCGCAAGAAGGCTGGTGGGATAAAGCTGATGATGGGGGAAGAGGTTCGGCAGAAGCGGTTGAATTTCGGGGCGGGGAATGTGATTTCGGGGTGGTTTGCGACTAAGGCAAGGTCAGATGGTAGAGAGACCGAGTCGTACCGAGAAGAAGAGGATAGGCCAGAAGGGAGAATTAGCAAGTGTGATTTGACGCATGTCGTCGGAGCTGTCGTCGGAGAATCTCCCGTGACGGTAGATCAGACGGAGGAGGGGTGGGAGGCGACAGACAAAAGCGGATAATGCATGGCCGCGAATAGAGAGAGGTCGTGTGTACTCCGTACGTGTGTGTGTGTGTGTCTGGAGTCATGGATGAACGGGCAACGTGGTCCTCCTTACTCTCTCTGTGTATGTGTTTTGCGTGGGAAGTTGGACAAGTTGGAATCTGGAACTTGCAATCCCTCCAAGAACCGTCCATAAGGTCTTGGCATTATGGGAGAACGGCACGGCATCTTCCACGGGCCATTGAGTGAAATGAGACCACTTGGCTGAACGTGGCAATGTTAAGCACCTATTCTCTACTCAAGGTTCGCCCAAGCTGCGTGCCTATCCTTGGGGGGATCAGTGATCACGGTGTAAGTGTGCGCAAGTTTTACGTACCTAGCGTGTCTGGGTTGACTGGTTTGGTTGGCACGGATAAGTTGTAATAGGTTTGTAAACTGGATGGTAAGCTTAGTTAGACAGAACTCACAAGATCACAAAAGAGGCCCAAGAGGTCCAAGACTCTCTTTCCAATACTCCAATAACTCTCCAAAAAAGAAGGGGTCGGCAGCGCCCCGATCTATAATTTTAGCGAGAGTTTGCCCGTCCGCCTATCTTACCCGCTAATCCAACCCGCGCCCCTGGGTTGGGCGTGGAGTTCGCTCTTTTTCTTCGTCTGTATTTGCACACACACGCAGCAACACGCAGCACCTATTACGGATACACACCACACCATTAACTCGACAACCCCAAGTACGGAGACGTCGCCGCGGGGCACACACACACACACACACACATGGGACCA
The DNA here is from genome assembly GCA_001563125.1 of Colletotrichum salicis. Taxonomy (NCBI): domain Eukaryota; kingdom Fungi; phylum Ascomycota; class Sordariomycetes; order Glomerellales; family Glomerellaceae; genus Colletotrichum; species Colletotrichum salicis. The sequence goes on from JFFI01002337.1 coordinate 76,502, forward strand.
TGGTTCCAAGAACCAGTCCGCACGGCGCGGGGGGAGCCAATGGTATTTCTCCCAGACTTTACAGCGAGAATTGAGCTGCCTCTAGGCCATGTCATTGGCCGGCCCTGCGCGCACCACCACTCTCTCCGCGGACCACCACCCACACACACACACACACACCATATGAGCCATCGAACGCGCACCTAGCAAACACAAATTAATTAGCACGATTAGGTGGCCGGCCCCCCCCCCCGCGCGGGCAGCAAGTAGACTCGGGACTGACTCCAAGGTCCAAGGGCCACCACCACCCGCATGCGGCGCTTGCATGCACGGGCCTGTCATCGAGAGGGACGATCTTCCGCACCGTGGCCCACACACGCACGACGTTTCGTGTCCCGCCTCGGTTATTGCCAGACGTCTTTCGACGACCTTTTTCTGACTTGGTTCCAACTTGAGAGAAAGAAAGAGAGACCAAAGAGAGAGCGAGGAGAGGAGCGGGGAAAGACAATGGCGCCGGGCTGAGGTCGACTGTGGTCCGATTTGTGAGTGTGTATATATAAGTGAGAGCGAGGAGCTTCCGGGCGAGTACTCTTTTTGAGCTCGCAAGCTAGTCGTTGTGTTGCTCTGTCTGCCCTGCGCTCCTCTACTCTGTACTGAGCATATCTACTGTCCCACTTCCTTCTCCCTTCTTTCCCCCCCTCCTCTCTTTCTTTTACACCCAATTATAACCTCTCTAGGTAGACTGACTTTAGCAGCTCTGTCAGACTGGTTTTCGGAATGGGTTCAATAACTTTGAACAACGCCAGCAGAGCTTGGTGGAAGGATGCCGTCATCTACCAGATCTACCCCGCCAGCTTCAAGGATGGCAACGGAGATGGCCTCGGCGACGTCCAGGGCATGATTGACAAGGTCGACTACCTCAAGGACCTGGGCACCGACATCGTCTGGGTCTCGCCCATGTACGCCAGCCCCCAGATCGATATGGGCTACGATATTTCCGATTACCAGGACGTCCACCGCCCCTACGGTACCGTCCGCGACATGGAGGTCCTTATTGAGGAATGCCACAAGCGCGGCATGAAGCTCATCCTCGACCTCGTCGTCAACCACACCTCGGACCAGCACAAGTGGTTCCAGGAGTCGAGATCCTCAAAAACGAACCCCAAACGCGACTGGTACATCTGGAAACCACCCCGCTACGCCGAGGACGGCACTCGTCTGCCTCCCACCAACTGGCGAAGCCACTTCAGCGGTAGCACCTGGGAGTGGGACGAGCCCACGGGCGAGTACTACCTCCATCTCTTCGCCAAGGAGCAGCCCGACCTCAACTGGGAGAACGAGGAGACGCGCGAGGCCATTTACGAGAACGCCATGCGCTTCTGGCTCGACAAGGGCGTCGACGGCTTCCGCATCGACACGGTCAACATGTACAGCAAGGGCGTTGACTTCCGCGACGCCCCCATCATGAACAAGAACGCCTACGAGCAGCCCGCCTACATGATTTACTGCAACGGCCCGCGGATACACGAGTTCCTGCGCGAGATGAACGCAAAAGTCCTCAACCACTACGACACCGTCACCGTCGGCGAGCTGCCCCACACCCCGGACCCGAAACACGTCCTCAAGTTCATCAGCGCCGCCGACCGCCAGCTCGACATGGTCTTCCAGTTCGACATTGTCGACCTCGCCCAGGGCGTCGGCTACAAGTACCAGGCGCAGAAGTGGACCCTGCCCGAGCTGAAGCGCATCGTCGCAAAGTGGCAGATGTTCATCGAGGGCACCGACGGCTGGACGACGGCTTTTTGCGAGAACCACGACCAGGGGCGCTCCGTCTCGCGCTGGGGCAGCGACACGCCCGAGTGGCGCGAGACGTCGGCCAAGATGCTGGCGCTCATGATGTGCTCGCAGACGGGCACGCTCTTCGTCTACCAGGGCCAGGAGATCGGCATGACCAACGTCTCGCGCAGCTGGGGCATCGAGGACTACAAGGACATTGAGGCGCTCAACTACCACGACGACATCAAAAAGGAGTTTGGCGAGGGCAGCGACATGCTGAAATACGTCATGGACGGCATCAACCTGCTCGGCCGCGACAACGCGCGCATCCCGATGCAGTGGGACGACAAGCCTTACGCCGGGTTCACGGACAATAAAGAAGGCGCGTGGATGCGCGTTCACGACGAGTATAGGTCCATCAACGTCGCCAAGCAAGAAAAGGAACCGGGCTCGGTGTTGAATTTCTGGCGCGAGATGCTGAAGTTGCGCAAGGAGGAGGGCGAGCTGCTGACACACGGCGCGTTTGAGCTGTTTGACGAGGAGAACAAGGAGACGTTTGTGTATAAGAAGTCGCGCGGGGGCCGGAGCGCCGTCGTGGTGTTGAATTTCACGGGCGAGGAACAGGCGGTCCAGGTCCCCGGCGAGGGCGCCAAGATCCGGGTCGGAAACTACGGCGACGTCAATGATAGAGTTGCTTCCGAGGGTGGCAAGACGGTCTTGAGGCCTTGGGAGGGACGGTTGTATTTGCAGGGTTAAGGTTGTGCGAGCATGTGGTTCTTTGGATATACCTCCCGAGTTATTGGGTAAAATGGGTTGGTGGACAAGATTTGGTGCAGATTTCCGGACTGTGCTATTCTGATTGAGAGTCTATACAGAGATGGTCGGCCCACCGTGGCTGGAACTTTGGGGTTTTTATATTTATTTAGGATATCAAATGAAGCTATTCCCAACTCCTCACAAACTACTTTCACAGCGTCCTCTTTGTAACTTTTTGGAGTCGCTGAATAGCCCCCAAAGTTGGG
>JFFI01002337.1:79304-97312 GCA_001563125.1 Colletotrichum salicis
GCTTGCATCTCCACACCATCTTTAATCCTGTAACATCCTCAACTTCCTCAAAACATCCCTTCTCAACCAAGTGCACTTAGAGAGTTATTCAAAGCAAATATTACAAAACAAGAAGGATTTTGTTGGTTCAAGAGGCTTTCAATGCTCTGGCAGATGACTTTCACTTCTTGGATACGCTGCCCGCCGGTCATTCTGCAAATTTCTGCGCTTAGTTTCACTATCGGCAACTACGATTTGAAGTCTAATAGAGACAAGGAGATCACAAGTTTCTTCTTTACGAGGACAAACAGTACAGAGCCAAAGATTTTTCATAGTACCAAGACACATGTTCTTCTCAATCACTTGGTCTTGCTAAGCTAGCTGGCTTCTTCTTTTCTCTTGGAGGCGAGATCGCTTGACGAGTTATGTATACGGAAACATGTTGTCAAGAAAGCAATCTCTAACCCGTTCTTCACATTGGAGAACAATCAGTCTTGGTTCCCCTTAGCTTACAGCCCTTATATAAGGGCTGGTCTCCAAAGTTTCTTAGAGGAGAGTAGCGAGGCAAAGAGCCCCTCTGAGGGGGAAGATGCTGGCGACCGCGGTCTTGAGCTTCTACTTCCCCTTTCTTAGAGAAGCACACAGAACAGATGACTAGGTAGAATCTTATATTTCAGAGAAGTGAATACTGACTGCTTCTTTCTTGGCTGTCCCCGTTCTGGTGGCTATCTCTCGCTGTGAGTCAAACAAGGATAGGAAAACAAAAAGCTGGAATGTTGAAATTAGTTCACAGCAAGGATAAGTAGCTTCCTGTTGCCTGTCACTGTCAATTCCAAAGATGAGGTCCCCGAAAAGTTCAGACTCAAACACCAAGTGTCTTTCATGTCCCAGATAAGATCCTTCACAATGTAATTATATGTTCCTCTCGCATACTACATTAATGCCAGTTCCCGCATTGTGTAAAAACCACGTGCCATATTGGGTTATATTGACAGTTGATAGCATATTCAAGAACGCGAGTCTAAATTTTTTTATTTCACATGAAAGCCGGGTCTCGTCAATGTCGAGCAGCTTTTGTGGCAGTGAAGCCCAAAAAGCTTACTTTGTCAAGGTTGAGAATTGGACAAGGGCCAGCTGGCTCCTGGTTCTACCTTGGTTAATCGAGAACCTAGGTGCTTACTTCAAGTCCTTTTCCAATTGGAGTCACGATCCGGTAACAGTCCCGCGTTGTACTACGGAATTGTACGAGCGACTCAGTAATATCGAGACACTTCAGGTTCTGCTCTAGTGCCAGTCACGCTCCGGTGCCAGTCCTACATCGTACCAAGGATGCATTCGAGCGACTAAGTAATGTCTAGACCTTTCAAGTCCTGCTCTAGTGTCGGTCACAGTCTAGTAACAGTCTCGTATCGTCTACGAATACGTGCGAGCGACTAAGCAGTGCTGAGAGATCTCTATTTAAATGGCTTTCTAGCTTTCCTATCTCTTTCCAACCCTCCAACCACCACCACAATCACGATGCCCTCCCCGGTCATACTATCGAACGCTACATGACGTTCAAGCATCCGGCAAATGTCAAGTACCGCGGCAAGAGAAAGATCCCGATGGCCACCTTCTGCCAGATGTACCTCGACGGAGACGTCGAACTGAACGGAGACACTCTGGCTATCCTCGAGAAGAGACATGACTGGGCTTCGTTCCGTCTGACTTTTGGTCTCATCTACCACGTTCTCTTCAAGCTCATCCCAAAGATGGTTGAGGATCTCAGCTTTCATGGCATGTTTGTCCCTCATCCTAACTGATTTTCATCACAAATGTCTAATCAAGTTGTATACAGATGATGATTGTGTTCATCCAGACTACGAGGAACTCGATGTAGGCTTGCTGCGAGGCTTCCTGGGACCGCGCATGATGTACACCTCTGGTATCGTCCGCGACACCAACAATGAAGAGTCTCAAAAGGAACTCGAGAACAACAAGCTCGACATCATCTGTGAGAAGATTCACCTTAACCCATACGACAAAGTCCTCAGCATCGGTTATGGCTGGCAAGCGTTAGCCAACTACGCCCGTCGTATCTTTCCCAATGTCCCGTTCACTGGCCTCACCCATACCAACGAGTATATCAACATCCCGGCCATCAGAGGCGGATACAAGAAGATCATCTGCACGCATCTCGCCCAGCACAAGGGACCCGGCAACTTCATGGCTCTGCACACAGGCCCTGGCGAGTACTCAGACTTCCTCAAGCATATTCACGGCCTACTCTCCAATGACTGTATCTTCTTCCTCGAGGTCGCGGGCGCGGACAAGTCTTGGCAGTACGAGGACCTCGTATGGAGACTCCTCATGGCCAAGTACGTCTGCCCCGACGCCATCCCCTATGCCTCGCTCGGATCCTTGACCAACCAGCTCGAGACCGCCGGCTTCAGAGTCAACGGCGCGGACAACGTTGGTCGCCACTACTCTGAGACGGTCCGGAAGTGGTACGGTAACTTTGTCTGGAATCAAGAGGCTTTGGTTGCCATGTATGGCCCCAAGGTCTACCGGGCGAGTTTTCTCGCGTAGCTCTTTTCCTTCCCCCTTTTTGTCACCATACGTATAAAATACTGACATTTCGTCTACCTTGCTAGACGTTCGAGTTTTTCTTGGCTTACATGGTCATCATCTTCGGTCAGGCCGCGCCAACACTTACCAGATTGTCGTTACCAAGAATCCCAGTTCTGTCAACCGAACTGAGACTGAGCCCGAAGTTGAGGAGTCTTCTTGGGATCTCTGCGAGTAGTCAATCGAGTCTCTCCTTCGTTCATTCAACTTACACCGATCTTTGAGTCTCTTGGAGTTACGGGCTTTTATGAGGAAGAGGTATTCTGAGATCAGATGTGGCTGAGCCCGGGGTTAAAGGATCAGATCGGAAGGAAGAAGATCAAGGACACATAATGGGACTGGAGACCTCGAAATACCCTAGTTAATAGAATTATGGCAGAAATAAGTAGTGCCCTAATCCTCTCTCAGCAGAGTTTCGACGAAATCAGTTCATGAGTGGTGACAGACTGGGTGGCTGAGAGAAACAATAGTGATGTGGCGCACAACGTGATACAGCATTAGCATTTTTCCATCTCTTCGCAGGAAAACATAATATACGGTCGCTAGTACATAGGAATACGACACTGCTTGGTGCATAAGGAAGACTTGGCAGCTTGCGATGCCTTCGAACTTCAAGCAAATGGGAGTGCTCGACCAAAATTCGCAAAAGCATGGGGTGGCCCATGTTCGGGTACCACAAACTTGTCAAAAAAGCATGGCACCAAACGGACTTTATAATATCAAAACCAAAGCGAGAACCAAGTGACTGGATGAGAGAGTGTTTGCGCTTCAGTTAATGAAAAGAAACATTTTGAGCAAACACCACGAGAACATGTTTGTACCACCCTCACTCAAAGAGAAGGGAAATTAGCACAGCTCGGATCAAGCTCGTGATCGAACATATCACAAACAGCCCTTCCATCAAACTATCCTTCCTAAAGGACTACTGTTCTCTTTGAAAAAGGAACAAAGACGCATGGCCAAAGCTGCGAATAAAATCAAGGGCAACCCTTTTCGCCAGACTCCGCCTTGAATTTCCCTTCTCTTTCGTCACATCTTCGTTTTTTTCTTGACCCATCATCACGTCTACTCCAACAAAATCATATTCTCGTTTTACCAGTTAATACCTCTTTTTGGTCAGACTTCCGACGATGCAGACCCTCTCGGTTCTGCTCCTCGTCATTGCGGCCAGCCTACCAACGGCGGAAAGCTTCGGATTCTGGCGTCTCAACCTACCAGAGCCATCGACAGAGCTCGGATTCAACGACAGCAGTCCCGCGTCACCGAAAGCGAACAGATGGCCGCGGCCGCAGCTGACGCCGGCATTCAGGCACTCAGATGCCGTTGCAATGAGACTAGAGCAGAGAGACCCTGTCACGGCCGGAACCATAGGCAAGAACACCTGCGGCTTATTCACCCTCTCTAAAGAGACGAATCCGGGTTAGTATTCTCTCTTCTTTACTTTCTCCAGAAGAAGAACAGTCCCGACCCCCTTGGTAAACAAAGTTTACACCCGAGACTCTCGGTCTTTACGCACGCGGTATGCTGATAAATTTCTGTTTGGCCACTACAGAGATACGAACGCGCCTTTGCGTTGAATCAGACACCAGCTGCATCGTTCAAAAGGATTATCTCTTCTGCGGAACGAACCCAATCGTCTCCTGTTTACCTCAAAGTAACCCCTTGTGCGGTTCATCTCCATCTCAAACTCGTGGAAAGGATACGATCTGCTGGTATGTCTGCGTCCCTCGAGGCAAATTCACGCCTTGTCCCCTCCCGTAGCTTCTTGGGCGGGTGGAAGACACTAACACGATCTGATGAAATAATAGCACGTCAACAGACGGCTTCAACGGGGAGTGTCAGCAATTTGTCAGGAAAGAGGGTACTCAGAGCAAGACGCTCTGGGGATGTCGCGAGACCGGCTTGCCGTGGGATCCCATCGTCTACCTGTATACCGCATCGTCCAATTTGCTTCCTCCAGTTCCTGTCATTACCACGTCTTCTTCTTCTTCTTCTTTTTCTTCTCCAGCAGAGACACGAACCACACCCGTGCCAAACTCCTCCTCGACAACCTTAGACGACACACCAACCGCTTCCGTCCCATCGGGCCCAACACTCGCAACGGCCTCTTCAATAAGTGCGCCGACGCCAGAGCCTTCCAACGGGGGCGGTATCGCAGCTCCATCCAGCGGTTCTCAGACGGGTGCCATCGTCGGCGGTGTCCTCAGTAGCGTAACCATCCTCGCCATCGCCGGCTGCGTCGCTACCTGGCTCGTCGTGAGACGGAGGCGGGCGACGTCGGTCCGGGGAGAATCGAGGGGCGGCGGTCGCGTCTCGCCGTCTCCCAGCCACGAACTGGTCGGCGACCAGCCGTGTGTGTCTCCGAATCCGAAAGAGGGAGAGCAGTGGGACTATCAGCCCATGTCGCCCTTGTCACCGGCATCCTCGTCTGCGCAACGGGATGTGTTTCAGGCGCCGGCGAGCGATTCGATAGGGAGCGCGATGAAGCCTGCCGAGTTGGGTTGAGTTGAACAGTTCGACGCTGTGGTGATCTTCAAAGTTATCCAGCATCTGATTCTACGCAGACCCTGGCGAGTCAAGCGGCCTTATGGAAATGAATTATCATGTTTTTTCTTCTTTGGTATAAGTGTAAACCCTGCAAGCAGAGATACCACATTATTTAGAACATAATTATAGTTGTTTATGCGTATCACTATGATTGATTACGAATTCGGCTCAGCATATGGCGGATGATATCGACAGCATTACGAATATGATGTGAGAGGGGAGAGGGTTCTTCATGGTATGCCTAGCCGGCATTTGACGTTATTTCTGAGCAGTTTCTTGGTTCAGTTCTCCCAGCTCCAAACCAATTCAAGTACGAAACTTTTGAGGTCATGATCGGTTGAATCTTCCCATGAACATTTCCTAGACCTGCAAAGTTCATCTAGCCATGTCAATTTTCTCAAGAATTAATTTCCACGCACTTTGAGCACGGTAGCATACTTATAATTCTTACTTCCCACCTCAAGATACGCACCTCGCTTACTCTCGCCTTGTCCTGATCATTGCCATTCCAAGAAACCTTGAAGCCCCATTCATGAGGGTTCGGGACCATGCAGCATAACAGATATATTCCGCACTTGAAAACCCTCGGCCGAATGTTTGCCTGGACTAAGGGCAGAGAAGGCGACGAGATGGACAAACAGAAACGGCTCCGGCCCATGTCCGGTCCTCATTCGAATACACGCAAGGGCACTCACTTCGCTTGTGTCTTTAGTCGTACATGTTTGCTCCTATTTCGATCATTACCATTCGAGAGTGTGAGCCACCTTTGAACCTCAGAAACACCCAACTTCGTCCTCAGAAAGATGCCAAGAGTTTATTTACTTATATGACCAAGTCAGAATGCATTTCGCGCGTTTCTTGTCGGTGATGGCCCGCCTCTCCTTGAAGTCTCACTTAGCTTCTACGTCGCTTCCTTCCATTCTAATATGAGAGGCCACTCTGTTCTACTCGCTATAGCCGGCATCCTCCTGTCTCGGACGACAGCGGATCCCATCGCCATCGTCATGCCAACAGAGAGCGCAACTCTACCACTCGACAGATTAAAGAACAGCAGCCCCCTGGACCAACGTTCTGAAATCTCGACCCCGCGACAAGTCATCTCAGAGGGCACAGGAAAGGAGACGTGCGGGTACTTGAGGACAGGCGGAGGTTAGTCAATTCAATTCATTCATATACACACCTCTAGAGGATCAGGCGATGTTCAAGAAAGAAGAAAAAGGGGAGGCTCAGTACTACTGCAAAAGCTAATATAAACCTCTTCCAGAACTCGCATTAGTCACCTGCACAGCCGGCATAGGAACCTCCAGAATCGCATGCCACAACACAGGCAGATGGCTCTGCGGAAGCCTCTACTCGACCTGTCTAGGCCCCGCCGAACCAATTTGCAGCGGCAAGACGGAGAACGGGGAGAGGACGCTCTGCTGGTATATCTCAGCCCCCCTCTTCCCCTTCCTACTTCCTCTCTCTTCTCCCAACCAACCCACCCCCTTTTTCGATCTCAATCCCATCTCGAACACACTAACACAACCTCCCCCCGCAAAGCAACACAGAAAGCCCCATTTGCGGCACCCTCCTCCGCGGCTCAGGCGAGTCCCAGAGAACAGGCCTAGCCTGCTTCGGCTCCGACTTCAAGACAAAATCCTTCCAGAGCCTCGCGGCGAATATGTGGCCTACCTTTGTCACTGATCCTCTTACACTATTATCATCATCATCATCATCGTCTTCGACTACGTCCAGGCCCCAGATCGCATCTGCGACTGCGACTGCGACACTGTGTGCTACCCCGACGACGGCGACGCCCTCGGCGTCTTCGTCGTCTAGACCGATCAAGACCTCTACGTTTGCGGTTCCGCCCTCGCCCTCGCCTTCGCCTGCTTTGGCGCTGGAACAGTCGGCGTCGGTGGGGAGTGTACAACGCGGCCTTATTATGGGGTTTGCTGCGTTGGCTTTTGTCTTTTGTGCGGCTTGGGTTGGTGTTTGATGTAGTTTCTGGGTACGGGGTACTTTAGTATACCAGCGGGATAGAATGAGCAAATCGTTGAATGAAAGAAAAAAAGCCATCTTTGCATTTGGTAGTGCCGCTTATGCCATGCCCCCTCGCATCCAATTCGCAGACAGAGCCCTCTTTGTTATCCCAACGCCCCTGTAGACATGTCAAACCTGATCTTGAACCTCTTCTTGAGCATAGGTAATAAGCATTTTCCATCCCCCTTTACCATGTACGCTCAAAACCTCAGCTTCGGCATCACAAACACCAACAAAATCAAGCCAACCATGAGCCCATACACCCAAGCATACAAAATCATCCGCCCCCACCACCCCTTCCCCTCCGTCATCTTCCTTAGCGTACCCATCCGCCGGCTCGCCGCGTCCATCGACCTCTCCGTCTTATCCATCCCGTCCGCCGCGCGCGACACCACGCCTTTATCCTGCTCGAGGGTGCTCGAGAACTTCTGCGAGCTGGCTTTCAGCGCGCTGGCCATCTTGAGGATCGACTCGGAGAGCGCGTCCTGCTCCGCGCGCTGGTGGTCCAGGATCGCCTCGGCCGTCGCCGTCGACGACGCGGGGCCCGAGGCGGAGGATTTCATGGTGTTGGAGCGGCGGGAGGCGAAGAGGGCTGCGCGGGCTGTGGCTGTTGTCGTCGCTGATGGGGAGTCTGGGCGGGCTGGGCCGCGGGAGCGGAGGGTCTGTGTTGTTGTTGTGCCGCCCGAGGCGGGGGTCGTGTGTGTTTGCGGCGCTGGTGATGGTTCTGTTGCTGCTCGTGCTGGTGCCGTTGGCGGCTCTGACGGGTCTCTGGGGATAGCCGATACGGGTGGAGGCAGGTCCGGTATCTCTGGTTCGTCGTCGTAGTCATCGTCTTCGGGGGTGTTGTCTGTGGGTATGTCTGTTGATCGCGAGTCCATGCTTTCGCTCGGTGTCGGAATGATATCGGCCAGGACATCCTCCCCGTCTGAGCTGTTGTCATCCTCATCCTCGTGTAACTGTTGCGCAGGTGTTAGCAGCGACCCATGGGATTCGCTGTACCCCTCCGTCTAGAAGGCCAACAAAAGAGCGCACCTGTTCGAGATCATGCATCCTGTCCACCAGCCTTTCGAGAAGTTCGCGTTTACGGTTTAGGTCGACCTGCATATCCTGCCTCCGGGAGAGCAGCTTGACGTGTAGCGCCTCCTGCTCGACTCTGGTAAGAAGACTTCGGGCATATTCGAGGTTCTGTATTGGGATAATCCTGGTGAGCACAAGCACGCGCTGTATTGGCCTTCATCAGGAGTCCCCTACCGAGTTCAATCTCGCTCGCTCAAATTCGCTGGCCCGTAACCGGCGCTCGCGGCCCTGGTCGGCATGGAGGATCGCGTGGTCGAGTCGTCGCAGGAGTTGGCTGAGCTCGGCCGCGCCCTTCTCGGGGGATGCGCCGGCGGTGAACGGTGACGCCGATGACAGTCGAGCCATTTTGTCTTCTCCTGGGTGTTTCGCTCTAGGTTCGCGGCGCTTTCGGGGTTGGTTCAGTTCGAAATTCTGACAGAGACGGAATTATTGGACATGTGTCTGGAAGCCGATGATGTCGTCGCAGAGTCAAGCCACCGTGGCTGAAGCTCACCCCTCCAAGTGCCGGCGCACAGGCCATACTCAAACCGGGCGCCGATCCCAAAAAGAGTGGGCCCCGAATCGCCGGCGCTGTCTGCCCGCAAATTCTGCCCTTCGGTGTAAGTGAGGCGTGGTATCTCGATTGAGGCTGCTTCCGAGAACAACTTCACATCTTTAAGTTACTTTTGATAATCTAGCGAAGATTTCTCAACGAAGAGAGCTTCCTAGAGAATATATCCCCTCTACCAGCCCCCCGCCACACAGTCACGCGGATCGTCACAGTCCTCTCGTATACTCAGATGGATTCAAATTTGATTGAGTAAAAACTCTACTTTGTGAGCTTTTTTCTTGTCGAATCGGCGCCCGGCGCACGTCTTCTGATTGATATTGGTGGAATACTTCATAGCGGTCCTGCATCTCTTCCGACTCACTGTCCATGCTATAGACAGAGTAATCCCGGAGCAAAACATTCAACGAGTAAAAGCAGCAAAATATATCCCAACCATCAAGGCAGCTACACCGACTCACTGAGCGGCTCGCCAACTCATCACTCAAGACCTGAAAAGTTCACTCAAGCCATATATATAAACATGAAAGGCCAACCATACTCTCTGAAAGATTCTCTAGCTACGTATCCTTCTCCCCATGCAAACTCCTAACGTCAGGAGTGGTGGACAGACCTAGATATACAGCGCCCAATCACTCCGTGGCCTTCCGTGTTATTACATTCAGCGTCGTTCATGACCAATCGCCTGGCCAATACTTCAAGACGTGCAGAGTCACTGAAACCTCGGGCTGCGCCTTGGTGTGACGTTGCCGGAGTGAAGACGGCCAGGTGCAACTCTGTGTATATCAAACACCCAAGTAGAGTCCAGGATTCAGGTGAGGAATGACTCAATCTAGTTTTACGAACCGGAACTTGGGACACCAGGACAACAGTATATCGAACGCCGTACCGCATCATTAGCCAGAAAGTCATTTCTTATAGATTCACTAAATTGTCTGGAAACTCTCCCAAACTTTGTGAGACGAAGCACTCCTGCAAATACACTGGTACCAAACCTCCATTTCTCGACATCATTTGTTGACAAGGTTATATAGACCAAGGGTGATGAGTTGGGACTGTCAAGAGGTAAAGTACCATGCTCAAAACCAGAATCTCGAGACTGAGGGAACTCCGAGATAGAGATGGTTCCACTTCACGGTCTTGCTTCTCTTGTGGTTTCGCAATATCACGGCGATACACCCCCGCCTCCTTAAAGGACCGTTGACTTCAAGAGACCTGCTACATCATATGGCTCATCTCATCAGGATGCAAGGGCATGCTCTACGATACGCCTCCATGCGTCTTCATGAGATGACTCGTCAGGAGAAGACCACTTGACGCATAGTCTTTGACGACACGTCCGTTGAATGGAAGCAAGTTCAATCATAGCCAGGAGACTACCGTGCCTAGTCACTTGCGTTCGTCGAGCTTAGTTCAGAGTGCTTCCAAACCAAGAGGGCACATCAACCACCCTCGCCTTTGAACACCTAGCCTGATCGCAAGCTCCCTGTTGGACTGCGTATGGATGAGCTTAGTCAATCAATGACAGTGCCTCTGGGACTCTCCAACCCCTCACTATCACGTGCATCTTAGTCGCAAGTTGAAATTGCCTCCAGAACGAAGCCAGACCACCTCTCCCCGCCATCACTGCTGATCACTTACACGTGTCTCGTGAACAGCAAACAGCAGACCGTGATCATTCCCAAATTCAGCTCGAAAATTTCAGCCGAACCAAGGAAGCCGTGCAGCAAAGTCTTGATGAAGAACTTGGAATCATGAATACTGCGTATCCACAAATAGGTCTCCAAGCTGCCAAGTTGAGAGAGGAAACGTCCTCCCGACAGCTCCGAACCTCCACATCTGCGCAACCATGGATAAGCTACGCCGGCACAAAGTCAGCACGCTATCGTATAGAAACACAGTCATGTGAGCCACGATGGAGGAACAGTGTGGCTATGCCCTCCTTCTATCGCCTTCTACCCCGCGTTCCTGGACCTGACAACAGGTTAAAGTGTGGATTTGACTGTTGCCTATCAAGGAGGTGAAGTTGTCATGGTACGTGGGTGCGTCGGATCTGGCTCGTATGGACGGCAGGGTTCGCCATACGCTTTCAGCCCTGCAGACACCACTTGCAAGACAAGAATCCTCCGTTTCAACAATTAGCCTGTTTCATTTCCTGCAGTTGTGTTGTAGGTAGGCGTAGATCAGGTATCTCTCGGCCAAGAGCCACCTTGTGAGCGTCCCGAAAATGCGATGGTAAACAGGCCAAGGCGGAAGGAAGTCGCTATTGGGCGAGCTGAGGCGAATGGCTGTTTTGATGACGAAGTTGTGTGGCTCTGCGCCACCCCCAAAGGTCGACTACACTGCTGCGTACAGAGTGCGTGATGCGTCAAGGGCGAAGAAATGCGACGCAGCCAGTAGAGATGATGCCAAAGCCGTGTCCGAGGCAGCTTTTCTCCGCAAATCCCACTCGGTTGTCGTTGAACAACAGATCCGGGTGAGGAAACACGACATTTCTGACTTGGGGAACGGGCGCTGTGTGTCCCTGCATGATGAGAGGATTTGGTGCTAATTTTGGAAACGGGATGAACCCGGCATTGGTTGGAGCAGCTTATTGACGGCATTTTGAAGGGTCCTCACGATGGTACGTAGAGGGTCTGGCATGGTGCTGTGCGGTGGCAGTGGGCGGCAGACGCCGACATTGGGCAGGGTGGCGGGAGGCAACACCATCGAAGCCGGGAAGGGCTTCGGGCCAAAAAGCTCTTTCTAGCACTGAAGGCCGTTGACATAAACCTGGCGGGGATGCGGGCATCGTCGTCGAAGCTGGAGGTACACGACGTCATCGGGTAGCTATGGGGGTGGGAGCAAATGCCAATGAGATGGAAGAGTACATGCGGATTACCGCCCGGACCTTGGTGAAGCCCTCAAGACTGCAGGTAGCGATAGGGTATCTGTTATGAGAGCCACTGCGACCCGCCAGTCCCTGAAGATGGGATAAGTAGGCATGGGCATGGAAAGGCAGATGAAAGGTTGGAGCGTTGGATGTTCGGCAAGATCCAGCATCTGGGCTCTGCAGACAGTGCAGAGGCTGCTGGGTCGGATGGGTTGAAATGGGGTACCATTGGGTTGCGTTGGGTGGGTTGTGTTGCTTTTCTGCAGAAGGTGAACCGTGAACCGAGAATCTAAACCAGTTGCCCATGACTCCATGTTGCTGAGCTGATGAGAAAACACGAGGAGTCTTAGGCTTTGTTCTCCTGAGGTATGTCGGGGAAAATGCGAGACATTGGTGTCAAAGCTGTCAGACATTACCTGGAACGTCGGCCGATGTGTTGGTGACTTGGTGTCGGTCAGAGAGCGCAGGGTTTGCCAGGAGCAGCATGTTCTGGGGCCCATTGGCCAGACTCTGTCGGTTGCAGGTGAGTGCTGCGAACCGAAGCTTTGGAAGTGGCATTGGTATCTGGCCACGAGTGACGAATTGACTGCCTGGACGAGTTGAATCTCGGCGCCGACGTTACGAGATGAGATTCTTCTTTTCCTGAGCGGTCGGTATCACTCCGGAGAGGGCCGCGAGGGAGCACATAGAACGAACAATCTGTGTTGTCAAGCTGCAGAGAGAGTCGAAAGCAGAAGACGGCGTTCTATCCGTACTCATGGCATCATTAGATGGGAACTTGATAATTCCTTGCAGGCTTTGGCCGTCCCGAAGAGCAGACCTATCATGGACAGATGTCGTCGGTTGAGTCCATGGTTGCAAGGCCTGACCGTACCGGCACAGTTCCATCCGCCAGGAGGCCTAGTTCGGCGCTGGCAAGGTGATCGACAGCGGCCTTTGCCTCTTCGGAGACGGACATTCGGGCTGGACCAGCAAATGGACCGCGCACTGAGGTCAAGACATGACGAAGTCCTGTTCTGGTTCAGGAGAAGCTCAAAACGGACGGGTGAGAGCAAGATGATGTCGTCGTGGTAGCATTTGATGGCTCGACCAAGGCAGGAAAACGAACGCTCCTTTGCCAGATTCCTTTTCCCAGACTGATAACAGCAGATCCACCGGCCGAAAGCAGGTTGCGGGAAAGGAAATTGTAACGAAAGCCAAGTTTTTCAAGTCCGAGATAGGTAGGGTGAAATGGAACAAAGGATCGGATAAGTTCGCAAAACATGTCGATAGACACGGACAAGTAAGAATGTAAGATTGAGCCAGCGAGTCTTGGGAACGCCGGGCCGGTGAATGTAGCACGCCGCACGGCGGGTTTCGTGTGTCGATGTAATGATGTGCAGCCTCGGCTGATGTGGGAAGAGAATTGCGGCTTGCGGCTGGCGATGTGTCAATATTTCAGTCCAAAAGTCAATTGATGGCAAAATCGAATTTACGGCTGGCCTGATGTCGCGGCAGTCGCGTGTCAGTGTCACAGATGCACTTTCTCCTTCCCCAAGATGGAAGATGAGAAAGAGGAAAGAGGTCCCTACTGCGTAAGGTACACAGTAACTTCCGTGGTACCTTACCGGGGTGCATCTGTCAGTCAGTTGGTGCCCGGCCCGGATTGGACGAGACGAGCAGATGCCAATTAATGCAGGTACCTCCGGCGGCGCATTCCCGTCGTTTCCAAGGTCAAACTGCCAGCCTGCTGTGCGGCGTACCTGCCTTACTTAGTAATTCAGAGTTTGCCTGATGATTGCTGGAAGCCGTGAGAGGATCGCTCTGAGAAACAAGTAATAGGTTTAGGTCCTAAATGAGTTCTCGCCGTCGCAAGAGAGAGAATGACAAAGTGGCCGAAGGCTTCAGATGGAACGTGGGAAGGATTTTGGCGGGTGATTGAATAACCTGATAATCAAGACCTTGGGATCACGACTTCCAGCAATGGAAAAGGGTGTTAGTGAGGTGGACGCATGTACTCCGTAACCTAGATTGATCTTTCTTGATCTGATTCTTGCCTTGCACCGACTTCCAGGTTGGATGGCAACGACTGGCAACGACGGGAGGCAGACATCTCCCTGCTCTCTCTCGTGTTTTGGTTTTCTTCTTTCCTATCGACTTCTTCCCGTACTTTTTTGTTTATTGATTTGTGTCCATGTTTTGTTTTTCCCCTTTTGAACTAATTTCCAAAACTGGTATTCTCCTGGCTCCGTAGTAGAGCGCCCAAGCTCCGGTGAGCTCCCGCCAGGGCCGCTAGGAGCATAGGGGGGGGGGGGGCTTGTCTCCGCGTCTAAGCAGACGACAACCATGGATGAACCATCTAAACCATCAACTGGACCAGGCAGATCCCACCGAGAGGCTTGGGAGTCTGGAGACGTCTCGGGCAACATGACTGTCACTGTACAATTACCACTGCCCGCGTGGAAGCTCTCTGGTGTTAGAGCACTGCATATCTAAGCTTTCGTGGATGGATTAGTGACTCTCGTCAGTGGTCACTGACCAGCACCAATCCCCTCCCAAGCTTGACTCGCGAGGCTTTTCGCGAACGGCCGAAAAGACTCAAGAGGGGAAGAGGGGCCTTTGCAGCATGCGGCAAATCCGCTAGGTACCTTGACATACCTTACTCCGTACTACCGTAGGCATGCCGCATCTTTGTAGACCCTACTGCGTATGTACCCGCAGCGAAGACGCTGTAAGTTGTAAGTCATGTATGGTAAAGGGGTCGATACGTGCCGGTAGTTTGTTTCGTGATGAAGTGCGTAAGCGATGGAACTTGGATCTCAAAATTGAAGACCCCAAGGGCCATGGGGATCATGGGAGACAAAAGACAAGAGCGAGGTAGGACGCCGAGGAGATGTCGTTCATTGATGGATGACGCACCTTTTCGAGATTGGTAGACACTGAGAAGTGAGAGCGTGGCTGGGCTGGTGGCATCTGCACTCTTCCCTTGCCGTAGGTACCTTAACTTAAAGTTCCTCGCCGGACTGTGGAAATGGACGCCGTATGAAATCTCTGCGTTCACTCCACTGCTGGACCTAAGATACCTGGTAGGTATGCATGTCTCGTCTGAATGGTCAAAGTATATCTGCGTATTCACGTTGAGGTGAGGTACGGATGTCTGGTACTCCGTAATGCCGTGCACGAATGTGATGTGGACTGAGATTTGAGATTTGAGAACTGTGGACTGAAAATCACTAGACTGATGCAGAGTACGTATGTAAGTGCGCGGTAGTGAAATGAGAGATTGATTGAGCGTGATTGCTTTATTGTTCCGGTGTCGAAAAATAAATAACAATTTTTTTAGAACAACCCGCCAGGCGGGGAGGACTCGGAGGAAAGGCCCGTCCATCAGTCAGTGGTCACTGTGACTCGGGAGACTGGGACCCACCACCATCTCGTCAGTCTCATTTCGCGCAAGAGCTCCCGTCGGCAGGGTCACCCCTCCTCCTTCCTCCTCTCCCATTGTTGTCCATACTTCGTACCCGCGCTGGGCTTCTCCTTCCCTTCTCTGCCATCCCCAGAAGTTAGAACCCAGGTGGCAGGCACGCAGGCACACGCACCCAGGTTGGCCCAGGCCTCGTCCCATTTGATCCTTCTTGACGACGCCCCACAGAGCCAAAAATGCGGCGAGGTATCATTATGGTGTCTTGGACATACGAATGGTACTTGGCCATGTTTGAAGCTGAGTCACTGGGTGCATGGCAACATGGAAATTACGGCACTCACTTTGGACCTGCCAGCTGGAGATGGATACCTTAACCCAAGCATTTATTGTCACTACCTTACCATCTTACCACCTTACCAGTGTAAGATATTTACGGGTAGAGCACGTACCTCAGATATGGAGACGTGAGTGGACGTGGACAACACCGACGAGAAAACACTGAGGTGTGAATTTTGCAGATTCATCCTCTTTCTCAGTCACCATCTTGCATACTACGGAGTACCAACCTTACCGTACCATGCCTACGCATTCATATAGGAAGTGCCGCGCTGTCGTCCCCTTGCATGCTGTCAGTTTTTCTCCAGCGAGCAACAAGCAACAAGCAACCACAGTGCCACAGTCTTCCCCTTCCACCGCCGCCATTGCGATACTATGCAGCAATATCAACTGACTATCTATGTCATGGTGAAGTGCCACCATCGCCATCGCCAGCCCACCCCTTCTTGGATCGTCGGTGACGGTACCCTAGGCCCATCAGCAACTACCTGCCCGGGGTCTTGGGGCACCTAAGATACTTTAGGTTGATGGCTAAGGTAACGTGCTAACGTACCAGGCCAGGAACCCCAGTGGTTAAAAAGACGCCGCGAGTCCGCGACATTCGGGAACGACCAGTGACAGACCGCTAATGGAGGACGGACGCCCAGCAGCCTCCAACGTCCCACGTCCCACGTAACTGCGCATTAGTAGCACACATTGGCCGCTGCAGGCTTCGGGCCTCGACGAGTCTTTCTCTCCACCGTAGGATGGGCCTGGAGTGCCTGGCCTGTCTTGGTCCCTGGGCCTTCTGGAGCTGTTGCAAGGTCCCGAGCCAGGTCTCTTCCATTGGTGTGCAATGAATGTGCTTTAGACACACCTCACCATGAGGTACCTGGATAACCCTACGAAACTGGCGGGCCACGTAGGTATCTCATGTTTCCACTCCCGCTCCCACGCTCCCGTTTCCTCCCACCCGACATCTCCAGCCAAGGGCCCAGCGCCAGTCCCTGTGCCTCTGATGCGATGGATGCTCAAGATGCTCTGCCCTGCCCTTCCCCTCCGTCTATACCTTGCCGTACACAGTACCGCCTGCCACGCCTAGGTATGCTCCCCTCAGGGCCCAGTAGATATTGACATTGAATTCACATTGGACTCTGGAGCCTCTGGCCCCGTCCAATGGGCATGGCATCGGTATCGCAGCCGTCCACCCCTCACAACCCTCATCCACCCTCGTCGCCGCTGGCCCTACCAGACCATCTGACCGGCGTCAACCCTGCTCACTGCTGCTACCTTGGTCCGGGTTATCCATCCCGTCCCGTATTGTCAGCGCCTGGTTGCCGCCGCCGCGCTGACGAGTTGTACCGCTTGGTATCCGTACGGAGTCTGCTCGTTCTGCTGCTGCTCCTGATGGATGTGTGTGTGTTGTTGATGCTTGCTTGATGCTCCCTGTCGTGTCTTTTGTAATTTTCTGTCCGCGGACCGCTGGCACTGTCAATTATTCGCTCAGCTCTGGGTACTTTGCGTTCCCCCCTACTCCGTGCTTGTTTCTTGGTATCTATTGTTCCCGCATCGTCAACGTCCAACATCCGTCGTACCCTGGGCGCCACACTTCATTGTCCACAGCTAGATACCTCAGTGAAGTACTTACGGATACTGCTGCAACGCAAAACCTCGCACTCACTCTCCCTCTCCCTCTCCCTCTTCCTCTTACAGTCTCACTCACTCGACTACCAACTGCACTACACTATCTACACTCACTCTGCACTATCATCTTGGCCGGCTTCGACAATCCAGCCTGGCCTAAATTTGCTGCCTGCGAGCTTGAATCAAATCAGAAAGAAGGAAAAGTACTGGTCTCATCACCATTGACGACAACGCGTCTAGCGCACACCCATACTAAGGTACTTCCCTCCACACCTCCCAATCCTGTCTGCCTTACCTCACACCTCACCTAGGTGCTCTCTTTCTCTCTCTCTTCACCTTGCCTTGCCTTACATTACATTTCCTGACCTCGCCCGATTTACGCACACACACACTCGCGCGCGCGCGCGCACATTACACTTACGCCTGGCCTGGACTACTTGGACCTAGACCCGAACCTGGACCTGGACTGGACCTGGACCTCTGACTTGCACCGGCACCTGCAACCTCTCCTGCGTCCCTCCGCCTTCGTCTATTCGTACCTACTCCGTACCGACTCCGTACTGCTTCGCCCTCTCTCTCTCTGCCTCTGCCTCACCTCACCTTACTCACCTTCCTATTGCTTACCTGGTACCGGCCGGTGCACATACCTCGCTTTTTCCTCCTTCTACCTTACTCGACCCCCAGACTCTCTTCGAGCCAAACTCCTTCTCTCCTCGCCCTCTTTTGCCCGATAACTCCTAACGACGAGCTTTCGACGTGTCGTTGTCGCGCCTCTTGTTCTGGTCGCAAACATCGCTCGTTTCCATTCGTTTTCTGTCGTCAAAAATCCCACCAACGCACAGCTCGTGCCTTACCGACTCCCGCCATCCCCTCTCTAGCTCCGCATCGTTGTCGCCCGCCGCCTTGTGTCCCCGGTCAACGCTGCCCGAATACAACTGGGTCATTTCACCTACACGGACGCTCTTCGTCACCTCAGTCGCTCCCCCCCCCCC
>JFFI01002338.1:0-16292 GCA_001563125.1 Colletotrichum salicis
CGACTTCGTTCTTGAAAGCGACCTGTCACGTACAATATGGTAACGAAGCCAGGGCCTACTGGCCACCAACCTACCGCAAGGGAACTAGTCGAAGGAATTGCAGAGGAGCATGGCATTGTTTCTGAAAGCGACTTGACAGAGATAGCTATAATGAGCCAACATATTCGTACCGTCGTGGAAAAGGCTTTATTACAGAAGGACCATCTCATCGGATCCTCGATTTTGACGTATGCTACTACCGCTCGTCAATTAGCCTTCTCTAATCACGACTTCGACAGCTGCTAACTCTGACTTAAGCTTGGCAAAGAACCTTACCACTAGTCATGCCCATTTCCTCTTCGAACTTCTCTAAAACGCCAACGATAATAAGTTTATTGTAGCAAAGAACCGCGGTGTTGATCCATATATAGTGTTTAGCATGTACCGAGACTAAATCAGGATTAAACATAACGAGGATGGCTTTACACACCGCGATCTTAAAGCCATATACGTAATCGGCCAGAGCTCAAAGAACCGCAATTCTGGATATATTGGGGAGAAAGGCATCGGCTTCAAATCCGTCTTTATGGCCGCTTACAAAGTCAATATCCTCTCGAAGGAGCTTTCCTTCAGCTTCACCCATCGTAAGGGTGACAACTGCCTTGGGATGGTGACCCCTGTTTGGGAACCAGACTTCGTTCCGCAAGATGAATAAGCCCCGAGTTACATCACACTCCATCTTCATCAGTACGATGAAAACGATGACACCTCTCTATTAGAAGCGACGAGGCAGAGAGAGGATATTGACTGGGAGTTCGCAAACCTTCCAATCACAGTTCTGTTTTTTCTAAGGAATCTGCGACGCATCGAGATCCAGTTTCACGACGACAACGACGAGGAGACAAAACGAATTAAGTACTCCTTCTCCGATTCATATTCGAGTACCCTCATAGAGAGAGTATGGAAACCGGAGTATGGGTCCTCTTCCGGCGAGACTATCCAGAGAAAGTATTATGTTACACGTTAAACGATTCGAGATGCTCCACCAAACGAGAATCGGGAGTTTGCTGAGGACAATGGCCGTGCAGATGCTAAGACTGAAATTGTCTTGGTTTTTCCACTTACCAATGACTATACCCCGTTCGTCGAAAACCAGCCAGTGTTCGCGTTCCTGCCAATGTTCGCGTTCCTGCCAATGACGCCCTTAGGATTTAAGGTAAGATGAACTTTGCATCACGGCATTCGACATGCACGACACGGTTTCGAGCCTGCGCTTATTCATGTGCAGTTCATCATCCAAGCTGACTTCGTCGCCAATTCCTCTCGCGAAGGAATCGTAGTTTCATCCGCACGTAACTCGGCTATCAGAGATGGGATTGTGACGTGTTTCCTCAAAGCCGTGGAAGAGTTATGCCAACACCCCACGTTGCAATTTCAATGGATGAGGTGGCTTCCTCAGAGACACTCATATCCTTGGGACAGCTTCTGGAACGGCTTGCTTGAGGACATTGTGAGCCGTATCAACACAAGCGAGATCCTTCGAACAAGAGGTAGCGGTCGCCTGGGCGACATCAACTCGTTGCGACGCCTGCAGTCCAATTGGATCGACGAAAACGGGTTCCCGATGTTCAACGATCTCGATGCTGGAATTTACATCGCAGAGGAGTACCAAAATAGGGATCTGAACTTGCTTGAGCCTTATGGTTTAAAGTAGCTGTCTCCAGACGAGAAGATAGCCCGTCTGGAACATGACCTCAGCCAATCGATCGACAAGTCCCGGATGAAAAGCCCGTCCACCAGCACTCAATGGCATTCTTTGGTTGCAAGCACAATTCAGAGACTCGTGGGCACTGCCTCTCCACAGAATCTAGCGAGGATTCATGATTTGGACATCATACCCCTGAGAGACGGTAGTTGGACCTCCATCAACGGTAGCAGACAGCCCATCAACTTTCCTTGCTGCCAGGACAAGAAGAAAATTCCCATGGACAAGGTTTTGCCGGATGGAGTGAGGATGAAGGATGGAACTGTCCATAAGCTCGATGCTTTGATCCTCGCAACCGGGTTCGATGCAATCACAGGAAGCTTCAGCAGAGTCAACTTTCGTGGTTTGAAAAGCCGGTCACTGAACGAAGAGTAGAAAAGTGGGACACGCACGTACTTGGGTATGGCGACTTCAGGTTTCCCGAACTTGTTTTCCCTCTACGGACCACAAAGTCCAACCGCAACTGCCATTGGACCAGTCATTTTCGAAATACAGAGTGATTGGATTATTGGGACACTGGTTCATCTACGAGACAAGGGGCTTTCGAGAATTGACCCCCAACCCACCGCCGAACAGAAATGGGGACGTTTGACAGCTGACCTCTGTAACGCAACGCTGTTATCGCACAACAAGACGACCTGGTACATGGGCGGCAACATTCCTGGAAAACAGCGGGAAGCCTTGAGTTTCATGGGTGGAATCCCGGAATACCAGAAGGTCCTGGATAGTTGTATATCGAATGGTTTGCAGGGATTCAACTTTTGTTAGTTCAGACTAGACCTTCATAGACGAGTCGTCAACTTGGTGAAAACATAAATGCGATGTTGATCAATCCTACCAAAGACCAACTCTGTAGTAAATACCCTCAAGATTACAAAAGTCGATTCCTAGAAACTAATCTTTGAGTTCTCAGTGGCTTACAAGGAAAAATAAGTATCCAACTTATTTGACGTGTACTGTATTAAGTTCATACACGAGTAGCAAATTACAAAAGTTCTTCCTGTGACGGTATCAGGAATTGCTCGTCTCTTTTGGTACCGTTTCTCCGTCGCCCTGACTGCGCCACGACATATTTTATCTTAGTGCTTACTTGCCCCCACTCCAAACTTTCATTCGTGATTCGCTGAATCATCTGAAGGATGGTGTGGAAAGGAGTAGGAATGACGAATGAACTCATGAAGTATGTCGTTGCCCCTCTATCTACTCGTAGATCTCAACCAGACTTCTTTGTAGAAGACAAGGTGCCGCCCCGAAAGGGACCGACTACGTTGATCTATTATATTTTGTTTCGGCGAGCTATTTTACGAGCACAGGTCCCATTACGTCACGTCAGACCTTGACTTTTTATTCCGAACCGGAGGGGCTTCCTGCCCGGGATTTGCACCGATATGAAACTCATCATAACGGGTGCAAACGGTTTCGTAGGGAAGGAGTTGGTGAAACAGAGCCTTCGTTCCCCTGCTGTAACCGCGGTTATTGCTCTTTCCCGTCAGCCGCTTGAGATTCAGGCAGAGCCTAGTCCCGATGTCGACCGCTCAAAGTTGAGAAATATCGTCGTTAGAGCATATGACCAGTACTCTGTCGAGACCAAAGCAGAGTTCACCACTGCTGATGCGTGTATCTGGTACGTCCGTTCGGGGGGCAAGATTCCTGTGCCCTCAACTTGAAAGTGGAACTTGTACTGAAAAAGATTTTCCTCGGGGCTATAGGACCGTGGCTATTACGCCTTCGAAATTGACTCTCTATGACTGGAATGAGATTCATCGAGTTTGTTACGAATCACCTCTTGCCGGGTTTCGGGCGATGCAGGAGGCCCGTAGCTCGTCAACGGCCACCAACAATAATACACCTTTCCGTTTCATGTACATGTATCACAAAGCGAGGATCCAAGTGGAAGACATATATAGTAGAAAGTGGCTTGATTCCTCTAAGTGAGAGACCCTTAAAGGGTCGTATCTAAATACCGTGCAAAGTGGGCAGTCGTCTCGTAGTAAGCGGTATCGTACGGCAGTAAATGGGCAGCGCCACATGTGGCGTTGCGACAACATGAGTGGTGCGAGGACAGAGAGGGACCAGTCTAAAACTCCAAGCTTCAAACCCGAGTACTCACTTTTGCGGGTGTGTTAAATTCGTTCCCCACCTTTCTCTTTCTTGTTACGACTCGGGCATTAGCCCCGGCTTGCAAAATTGTGCTTTCTACATCATTCCGTCAATCGGGTATTTATTGACAATCTTCTGTGAAAGGGAAAGACTGAAACCGCGGTATTGGCTCTCGCCAAACAGCACGACCTACAAACCGATGCATGTGTTGTCAAGCCTGGACTGATAACCGCACCCAACGACTTTATGAAGATGGCTCTTGCGTATGCATTAAGCTGGACTATATCATTGCCAAGTATTGGAGTCAAAGAAATCTCGAGTGCAATGTTGAATCAGTCAATATTGGGCTTTGAGAAAGACACACTTGAGAACGATGATCTGGTCCGTCTAGGGAAAAGCGGATCATGAGCTAATCCATCTCGGACTCTGGCGTAAGACCTTTGAATGTGACGATATACCAGTAGTTTGCGTGGAGTCTTCTGCCGTATGAATGAATTCGATTAGCGGCTGTATCAATAATACTGTTTTGATCTATCAGGCTATTTGTATGCGCATGGTGTGAATGTATTATTGTAAGATGCTTTAGGTACACAGAAGACGTTTTCTCAAAGGAATTTGATAGATTCGGCCTTCTCGAACGCGTAAGGAACGCTAGGAGTTTTCCATTCGGGAGAAGTTTCCTTTTCTCCCTCAAACTTGACCACGGGTCTCAGAATACTCAAGCGCTTCTTATCAAAGGCACTTGAATCAAAACTCTGGAACCACTCGCCCTCGGGATTGACGAAGTCGCCAAGAACCCTTGTCCACCCATTCCAGACAGTCACTAGGAGGTCCAGAACATGATGAGCACCCCTCATTTCTCCCCATCGGAAGCGTTGCTTGCACTCTTCCACAGTGGTCTCAGGGTAGAGACCGACCTCTTCGGTAAGGGCAAAGGCGTTGACACCCACAAGACTGGCATGTGAATAGTAGCTTCCTCCCTCAGTTGCGCGTCGCTTCAGTCCAAGCATTGCCCCGACCGCGCCCAAGACACCAGTGGACATGTCGGAAATTGGCAAGCTTGGAAGAACAGCCTCATTATCCGGAAGCCCCAAAGACCTTCCTGTGACATAGGCAGAACCAGCCGCAGCATCGGCGATTTGCTGCCAACCAGGTCGCTCAGCATAATATCCGTCCGGTCCATAGCAGTTCTCGGTGACATAAACGATGCCTCGACCACGATCCCCAGCTATCTTCAAGAGGTCGTTCAGTCCGAGGCCGAATTTAGGCATCTTGTTGATGCGGAACCCCTGGATGAAAACATCGCATTCGGAAACGAGCGATTTGAGGATTGAAGCATCCTCTTCTTTTCGGAGATCGATGGCAATAGTGCGTTTGCCGGCGTTCAGTGAGAGCTGCATGATGTTGATATCCGGAAGGTGGGGAGGGTTGACGCGGATCACGTCTGCGCCGTATGCGGCAAGAACGGTTCCAATCTCTGGCCCAGCGATAACTCGAGTCATCTCAATAACCTTGACTCCTGCCAAGGGTCTTTTGTCGTTGGGGCTGAGAGGCTGGAACGCAATTGGCGGTGTCGAGATCGTCTGCTCCTGCTTTTCAACATTGACTAGAGGGTGCCTGCAAAGAGACCGTCCCATCTCAGACTCGCGCCACTGCTTGGGAGTAAAGCAGATGCTGCCGCAAAATCCATTCAACAGGTTTGTGACCTCCATTTTCTCTGGGCTAAGCTTTGCGGTGTGCTCAGCAATATGCGCGGCCGCTTCGTCGTTGGACTTAATAGGTGCTGACGGGTCAACGCCGATAGAGCGCAGGACTGGATCAGCGTTCATGCTACCATGAAGGGAGTACCACACTTCAGGATCGCTGGTTGGGTAGAGGCCGGTCGCACGGTATTTGAGGGCAGTATCGGTCCAGCCGTGTTCCCAGTTCGGCAGAAGGCTCTTAAGTCGGCCCTGCTTGACCATGCTGACAACATCCACGCCGTCGAGGAATGCAGTGGCTATGCAGCCAAACCAGACAGCTACGTGTGTGGTGTTGACGGAAATCTGTCGGTCGTCCTTGTTGACACCCCGGATGCCTAGAATTTCGTCCGCAAGAACGCCGGTCATAGCGTGAAGAGCGGCAGCGACAGAAACTGCCTTGATCGGGCCGGGAATGACGGGGTACGCCTCTCCGGAAAATCTGACTTTGGAAAGAACACGCTCATCTTGAGTGAATCCCGGGGTTTGGCTTGCTATGAGGCGGAAAATCCGCTCCGTGTCTTCGGGTACTGGGGTGAAGGTCTTGTCTGTGAAGGTGCCAGGACCGTAGATGCCGGGAATCCTTTCTGATGCCATAGTGACGGGCGAGGATGATTATTACGAGGCTGCGTGAGTTTGAATATAGTGTATGAAATCGTGTCGACTCGAAGTGGTAGGGCCTCCGTGTGTAGTGGTCAAATTGTTATGATGAAGAGGACGGGTAAGTTAGCCAAAGAGGGCGGTGGACTTAAATATGGTGTTCTTTAACAGCCTTCGCCGTAAAGACTAACATATAGTTGACAACGACAACACTCGCGGAAAATAGAGCGGAACATGAGTCCAGAATTCTCGGAAGGGCCGCAAAGTGATTTGGTGTAACCGGTATCGGAAGAATGACAACTGGGAGCATTGCGGGAATATGCGGCACGAGGCCGATGTCGTGGGGCAGAAAACGGAGAGAAATGACGTTGCTCGGACTCAGATCGACGGTAAATGTGAGCCGAATGATGCGGGTATGGGATCCACTTGTCGGGTGCGAAATCAACGCGAACGCCGGAGCTCGAGGTCGAGGTCTCCAGCAGAAGCCAGGATCTTTGAATGGTTACGTAGCATGAACGACGTTGGGTTCGAACGGAGACCGCATTTGACCATTCCGTACATGTGGTATATTGACCTACCTGCCTTGTCTCTTTTGCAGCAGAGTCATGTTTCAACTCTTGAGGATTCATTACAAGAGAAGTTTTCGAGAAGCTCCAGCAGCAGTAATGCGGGGCCGGGAGAGCCAAGCTTTGACGATCCGGAGCTGGCGCGTAAGTCGCAGACCCGCCACTGTGATTCCGCGCACGGAATTATGCCCGCTACCCCGTAGAACGGCATCTCATCGGTATCCAGTCGTCGGGATTGTGGGCTCTAGAGCATTTCGGAGTTTCGAGACTTTAGGCCCAACATCGGCCCGGTGATCTTCTTCTCTGTCTCGAAGGCGCCGGTAGGCCGCTCTTACAGGTATCCACAATGACCCAATCTCTTAGGATTAAGGATGCTGCTCTCTAAGCAGCCACCACAGGTAATCTGTAAAAGCTTACTAGTTTCAATTCACCATAAATGTCAGCCTTGATCTTTCCCTCGGTGGCCACGCTGAATCCCTCCGATTCTCAAAATCTCATAAGCTTCATCAACTGTGATACAAAACCATCACTAAACTAAGATACTGCAACACAACACCCTCCTCAAGTATCACCTCTTTTACACAATTTCTGACAAAAGAAACCAATCGTATCTCCATCTTTGAGAATGTCGCATGTTCAAAAGGTCGCTATTGTGGGCTGCGGCTCTATCGGAGCCTCTTGGGCTGCTCTATTCCTAGCGCAAGGTCTCCAAGTATCGGCTTTCGATGTCAACCCTGCTGCTGAAACGTTCCTTCGAACCCTTGTTACCGACGCACTACCTATTCTTTCGACTCTGGGTCTCGTCAAGAACGCCGAAGCTAAAGCACAAGACATCTTCTTCACGACAAACATGACGGAGGCTCTCACAGAAGCCGATTTTGTGCAAGAAAACGGACCCGAGAAATTGGATTTCAAGCGCGAATTATTCAACGACATGGCGAATATTGTTCGGCCAACCACAATCATCGCTACGAGTAGCAGTGGCTTGACTTGTTCAAGCATACAGCTCGGAATGGGTACATCGAGCCGGCCTGAACGGTGTGTTGTTGGCCATCCTTTCAACCCTCCGCACGTCATCCCCCTCGTGGAGGTAGTTGCCGGTAGCCAGACATCATCTGAAACTGTCAGTACCACGATGGGATTTTACGAGAGAATTGGGAAGAAGGCAGTGCACGTTAAAAAAGAAGTCGTCGGTCATGTTGCCAACCGTCTTCAGGCAGCCTTGATGAGGGAGGTCATGTACTTACTGCAGGAAGACGTTGCCGATGTTGAGGACATCGACAAAGCAATGAGTTATGGCCCTGGTCTACGGTGGGGTGTCATGGGTCCGAACATGTTACTGCACCTGGGAGGCGGTGAGGGCGGGATTGAGTACATGGCGGAACATTTACTGGGACCCTTGATGTCTTGGTACGCGCCTGAAGACCCTCAAGTAACAGACGAATTGAGGCAGAAGTGGGTCTTGGGAACGAGACAGGCCGTAGATGACAGGGCCTACCGACAGCTCGCGAAGCAACGCGACGAAGAGTTGGTAAGACTCCTGAACGTAAGGCAAGAATGGGATGGATATGCAGAAGCAAGCAAGGGATCAATGGCAAAGTAGTAACTTGAGTTGATTCACTGCATGCGAACTTTCCATTTAGAGCTTGTTCTTAGATATCATTGATATTCCATGTTACAAATGACTCGTCTTTTCGCCATGATAGAATCGTTTCCCTTTGATCAAAATTGGTCGTTAGGCAACCGATTAATTACTTGATAGTCCGATGTACATGGACCTTGGTCGTGAAATGGGCCGGAGCATACAGCCTGGTCTAAATGAGAATCAAACAGGACGACCCAAGAGCTGTCATGCAGGTGGTTCAGGGGTAGGAATAGAAGACTACTCGCGCAACTTCACAAAGGCATCGAATCCGACTGTTCGGTATGCCACGTTCTTTTCTTGTTGATCTATTATTCGTTAGGAGTGATCTCACAATTCTCAAAAATCTCAACCGTCGCTGACTTGGGTGCCATGTGGGCAGAGCAGGGATGTGTGGACCGAGTGGGGGCTGTCTGACCGGTGCGGAATCAATCCCGTTCTAAAGAGATCGGGTCCGTGTTGCATGACAACAGTGTGGACCTGCGGATACAACAGCGCTATGCGCATGTCATGAAGAACGAAAGGCGAATACTGACTTTGTCGGAAGTTCAGGAGTGGCCGACAGCGGATCAATTTGAGAAGCAGGGAAGTTCTCAGCAGGGGCCAAAAAACGTAATTGAAAACTTTTTCCCCCTTCGCCTGACGATCCAAAGGCTTCGAATGATACAGAGGAAGTGCAATGTCATAAGAGCAATAGGTAGCCGTCTAGGTACCTGATCTCAAGACGATAATCGACCAATGTTTCATGATAAACCAACACACTGTATTGTTACCTTCCTATACCTTAATTGTAAATCTACCTAAGCGAGCAACATGGGTTCTTATATCCAACAACGCCTCTACATCCTCGACACAGACCTGTCCCATCCGCCAGAGAGTCGCCGAGGACGCATTTTATCATGCCTCACCGATGGAAGCGACCTTAGGACTGTGATAGACAACATGTCAACTCTCCCCGACGGAATAGCGATCGATCACGCCAATGACCACATGTACTGGACAAATATGGGATCTAGCTTCAAGTCAAACGACGGCTCGATCGAACGAGCCAACTTGGATGGCTCAAGTCGACAAGTCATTGTACCAGTAGGTACTACGGGTGTCTTCACGCCGAAGCAAATCACTATTGCGGAGCAAAGTAAAAAGCTATATTGGTGTGATCGGGAGGGAATGAAAGTCATGCGAGCCAGCTTGGATGGCTCTGATGTCGAGGTCCTCGTCTCAACCGGTAACACTGAAGAGGAGAGATTGGATCAGAAGACGTGGTGCGTTGGTGTCGCTGTAGACGAACAGCAAGATGTCTTCTATTGGACACAGAAAGGCACATCAAAGGGCAACCAAGGACGGATTTTCCGTGCACCGATACACCCCTCTTTCGAAGACCGATCCAAACAAATCGAATTGGTATTTGGCAAACTACCCGAGCCAATCGACCTTGATATCGATGAGGTAAATGGCGCGCTATATTGGACAGATCGGGGAGATCCTCCTGCCGGAAACACTCTCAATCGAGTCATGATGTCCGATGGTGGGAAACGGGAAACCTTGGCTATACGGCTACACGAAACCATTGGTTTATCACTGGATCGGCGGGCTGGGGTAGCGTACGTGACAGACCTTGCCGGCGGCGTCTACTCTGTTGATACGAAAACTCGAAAGAAGACTGTGTTGTTTTCGGAGTTGGGCGACATTACAGGGATTGCATTGGTATGATGCATTCCGAATATCAGTGTTGGTATCACCTCTATCACAGGTGATCGGTTCGAACCAATGGATTCGGGGGGTGACGAAGGGTAATTCTCTGATATTGACTGATTTTGCGTAGTATGTAAAAGGGAGGTTCCAACCGTAGGTTGGATTCTACGTGGTATATAAAAAGGAGGTTCTAACCGTAGGTTGGGTGGGAAGTCGGAATCTATTCAGGGGTCGTAGTTGCCCCCTGCGCTGCCCAGCCCCGAGGGGACTTCCAATCCGACAATCGGGCATGAAGAGATCGAATTGAAACAAGTATCAAAGAGAGTTCTTCTTTCTCGGATAGATCCCAAATGCAATCGGACTTGTAACATGCCTGTGATGAAACCCAATCTTACCTTAGAAAATCATGCCGAAGACCAGTAAATCAGTACTCCGATTGCATGACTGATGTTCGGCCACCGTCATTGAGAAGCATGAGACCATTGCAAAATGAGCCAGCTCGACTTGCAAGATATAAAACTGCGCCGGCCATTTCTTCGTCACCGCCAAACCGTCGGACAGAATGTAGTCTTTGCTATCCGGACCCTCTAGTCCAGGGTGCCGAGTAGAGATAACGTCGTCGACCATTTCCGATGGAAAGACTGAGTTCATTTGCTTAGCAGTAAGTTGCTTCAATTGAACAAGAAGGAATCAGCAACTTGCGGGGCACGTACATCCAGGAAGAAGACCGTTGACCCGAATCTCATATTTTGAAAGATTGGTGCTGGCGTGTTTCGTCAAATGTGCTGCCTCTTTAGGCAACATGTTCATTTGATGGACATCTGGCGATCTATGCCCAACAGCTGTTGCGATGTCACGGGCTTCGGGGGTTTTAACATTGAACATATCTATTTCATAAACTTCTAACGTAATATCGTCAAACAAAATTTTCACTCGACTCTGCCACTGAGATCAGATGCACTCTAATATCATGACCATCGTTCACATCAATCGTGAGGTTCCAGGCTGGTTCTTGCATTGCGCTTGGGCGTGATGAAAGATTGAGAACTTAGCCTTCAGAAGTCTTCAAGTTTGTGCACCTCATATGGCGGCACCTCGTACGGGTGGGTTCTGCAGCCTTTGTTAGCATTCTTTGTTCCCTTGAATCACGCGTGGCTCGGCTTACGTACTTCTTCAGGGCAGCAACTGCCTTTTTTGTAATATCGCGCCCAAGACAGAGAATCTCGACCTTGTATTCGGGCACCTGCGCGAGTTGATCGATGTTACCAGTGTGAGGGGTAGCTCCCGCAGCAGACACGGGTATGAACTGGCATGTGCCTGGGCTCTCAAAAGCGACGTGAAAATATTTGCCGTTGTCGTAGGTACCGCCGCCAGCTTCAAAGATGGCTGTCTTAGTGGCATCCAAATAAGAACCTGGGCATACGTGGTAATGTTAGCAGGGACCATCGTCTTGAAGTATTTTAGGCCTCAAGACTTTGCTTACGTGACACAGAGTATGCGAGCTTGTAACGATCCGCCATTATTACAAAATTTCAGTGTGTCGGTATATTGGCGAGTGGTAAGTGCCGTGGGTTTCCAAGCTGGAGACGAAACTGGAACGATGATGGAGTTGGGTACTAGGGTGATGTTCGTGACAACCCTCTCTTTTCTGTTGGTAAATGACTAATTTTCGGTCGTAACCATCGTGTGTGAATTTTTCTTACCCGGGAGGTACCGGAACTCGCTTATCTCAACCACTTCGCTGAGAATTTCGAAGCATCTATCCGAACCCCTATGGGAAAGTGAAGCCATATTCTGACCCGTATGGGAAAGTCCAGGCGATGTAGTTGACAGATAGCGGGGCATATCTGTGTGGGGAAGATATCAACCTGCGTGCTAGGCCGAATTAGTTGACAGCACCCCGGCGAGAACATGTGTCACTCGGTTGTGCCGACCTCGGCGGCGCTGAAGAGTAGTTAAAGCGTTCCTTTCATTGGATCAAATGCTGCTCTAAGTGGGACAATTGCCCGAAGCGCAGTTGCCCTTATCTAATGAGGTAGCTAGCGACTGTGAATTGAGTCCCCGAGAGACGAGAACCCTCTACAAGGGTTCTGCTCAATGCGTGGAGGGCTTATCTGTGTCGGTGGACCTAGTGAGAGATGGTAAAGAAATGACTCTTCCGTTGCTGCCCATTAAAGGTACTTAAGTACGAGGTAGCATGCTTCCCTCAGTGTTGCCACTTTTCTCGTGCATCACATATAATTAGCATTCCTCTCCATTCCTCCTTTCTCTTGTGTGAAGTAGGCAGTTAATCAGCATTAACTAGTTAACGTCGACTTCTCATACTTGGTAACTACTAGAGAGAAGGTCACCAGTATACTGACCAGCAAGTGGCAGAGTGGGAAATATGCCACACAACCTCCCGTGCCCTCCCGGCGCTACGGTCAAGGTGTCCATTCTCAACAACTGCTTTCTTCGAGGAGTGCCTATACAGCGCCTTATGTGGAGCCTATCATACCTGGGCATGACATATTCAACAACCTTTCATGCCTCGTTTTCCTGACCGAGAGTTCCACAGGCAGAAAAGTTCTCTTCGATCTCGGTTTACGAAAGGACTGGAAACGTCTCAGCCCGGTTTCGCTATCAGAGATTCAGAATGACGAAATCGACATCCAACCAGAAGAGGACATTGTTGATATTTTGAATTGTGGGGGCATCGCTCCGGGCGATATAGAGGCTGTAATATTAAGGTGTGTATTCCTGATAACTTCCCATGTGTCTGGCAGTCTTTCCGTCGACGACATGCTAATAATGGTTGGAAATAGTCATCATCACTGGGATCAAGTCGGAGATCTCAGCTTGTTCCTGACACTACACGCGTTGTTGTTGGCCCAGGATTCTTAAATGCTTTCCGTCTAGGTTATCCTGATGATGCCCTGGCGCCACTGCTAGCCAGTGATCTTAGGTGAGTAGATGTACAACATGCAAGAATTGCTCTTTAAACGCATCGGTAGCTAATAATGCTCAATCTAATGGGAAATCTGTCGATGAGATTGACTTTGTAAAGCCCAGCTATGTCCCTATTGGACCGTTCACAGCTTTCGATTACTTCGGTGACGGATCGTTCTACATCATCGATGCTCCTGGCCACAGCATTGGTCACATTGGCGCGATAGCCCGGACAGCAAGCAATCCAGACACTTTCGTCTTTATGGGTGCCGATTCGTACCATCACTGTGGAGAGTTTTGATCTTCCGAACGCCGCACTGCCCCGAGTGATTTTGGTCTTGGCTCGTCAATTCCAGAGCCATCTGCTCCTTGCGGCGAGCTGACTTCTGATGGGCGCAAAGATCCTCAGGGCGGGTTTTGTGGAACGCCTTTCTATTCGATTACGCGAGACCTCCAATACGCTGAGTACACTCATGACCATGAAGCTGCGGATGTCACGATTGCGAAGGTGCAAGAAATGGACGGGTACGACAATGTGTTTGTTACAATGGCACACGATGATTCTATCCCAAGATGGTCGACATGTTTCCAAAGACCATCAATGAGTGGAAGTCAAAGAAGTGGCATGAGAAGGACCGATGGGCGTTCCTGAATGACTTGGAAGGCTTGATTGACCCCAAGCTGGGAAGTTAGGCTAGCACAAACTCTAGATATCCTCCAGTAAAGACCAAAAACAAGCCTAAGTAGCATTTAATTGATCTCCAGTTGTTGAGAACAGCGCGAGAATAATACGGAAACCATCTTTGATGCACAATGAACTCGATGAAGGTAGCCAGATGACCACCCCATTTTGTATAATACATCCACTACAACTCTCTTAACTAACGACTGTGCCTCACACGTCTTGTGGTACATCCAACTATTATGAATAACTCCTGGTGCATTCCTGTCTCCTGAATCCGATACCAATAGATTACGCAGATGAGGTCGTCGTCCTTGATATAACTAAATACGGCGATGAGCCGCAGTAATCGTAATCCTATCAACCTACTTCAGAATGAGCCAGCGCAGCTTCGACAACCCTTTTACTCTCTGTATCAAGCACACAAGTCGCCTCATCGAGGAGCAAGATATTGGCGTCGCGAATCAGAGCACGTGCAACTGCAATTCGTCAACGTTGGCCGCCAGAAATCTGTGCACTTGGGGATCCTGCAGGTTTGGCGGGTCCTTCTGGGAGGGAGCAAACAGAGTCCCTTCTCTGACCCAGTCGGGTTAACAAATGTTGAGCCTATGGTAGTGATTGGAAAGCAAGATTGATGGAACGAGTTCATGAGAGGGAAGGTCGGCTATCATTTGAAGAGATCATAAGGTGACTAAAAGAGCGCGATGATATTTGCATCAATTATATCATAGTGGGCAGAAGGAAATAAAGCCTTCGATGATACCAAGATTGCAGTACATTAGTAAGACTCGATTCCTTAAGAGGTAGGAATCAGTCGTGTCGTTGAAGACTTGCGCCCCGGGCTCGGGGCTGCGAAATGTATTATATCTACATTCCGTGAGAAGTGTCATCGCCGACAGGGTTTTCATTAACGGATGCCAAGAGACCAAATATCCACGCGGCTCTAGGACTGTCATGAACATGAATTGTTTGTGATAGCTTATCTTATCCACTTGTGGACTAATTCTAACCTCCTCATAGCGAGGTGCTTCCCTTTGGAACGCACCAGTTCGGGCGCCGGAATCTGCGGAGCCCCGAGGCGTCGAGGCCGACATGTGGCCGAGTGTTCGCCCCGGAATTTTGACGCCGGTCCGTGGCCGTTCGTCTACGAGTTTCAACTCTTTACACACCATCCCAACTCCGGCCAAGAAACCCCTTTTAATATGGCCCTATTCAATCAATAAGCATACACCATGTGAAGGACCAGGTCGGTGGCAGAAAACGCCTCGCAAACCCGATAGATTTGGCAACCAATATTTCCAAGACCCAGAAACAAAACTGGCTGGCTGAGTCATGGGTTGGTTACAGGGAACATGGCGACGGTGTTGCTGTAATACTGATTCCACAAAGTCCATCATCGATCGACAAGCCCTATTGTTTGAGCCGAGCCCAAGGTCATCTTAAGTTGAAAATCGCACAAATATGAAATGTTTATCAGTCGGGATCCCTTCACATGGTTGAGATGAACATGGCACAAGCGATCCGACAATCCAGCAACTTGCAAACGACAACGACATTGTGCCAGGACAAAAAGAAGCGAAAAGGGCTTGGATGATTTGCTCCCAACGCCATTCACCTTTCCGGAGACTCACCATCGTCGTCAGAGCTTCCAGCTCCATTCTCGTATGATATCGTCTCGAGTAGCGCCGGACAATAGACTGGAGCAGAGCCCACGCATCTGTAAATGAGGGCATCTTAGAACAACAAAACAAACGTAGAGGCAAACTCCAGTTTCTGTTCGACAATGGTGCAGAACGCCCGGTACCACGTAAAGAACAACGGATACACTGATGAGCATTGAGCAACGAGCAGCGTGGGAAAGAGAGATACCAATAAGCAATTGGCGGGCTCCTGGAGCAGGCACAACTAGCAAGCAGGTCTAGTAGGTAGAGGGTTACCCGATCGATCGGGTCTCGAAGGCCGTTAACATTCTTGAGGGACACGGGCGTGGCGCCGAGAAAGTGTCGGCTTGTCGCCGGCGTCACGCCCATGCACACATGCAGCGGCGTCAAAAGCTGACCTAACAATTTGCCGCCGATATCCCGGCAACGAGGTTGAGCTGTGGTTTTGGATCCAACTGACCATCCTCTGGTGTAA
Organism: Colletotrichum salicis; assembly: GCA_001563125.1. Taxonomy (NCBI): domain Eukaryota; kingdom Fungi; phylum Ascomycota; class Sordariomycetes; order Glomerellales; family Glomerellaceae; genus Colletotrichum; species Colletotrichum salicis. Next base: position 15,833 of record JFFI01002338.1, read on the forward strand.
TTATGGCCTCTATCTTCAGACTCGCTCGCTCACTGAGCTGAGCCTATGATTTCTTTCGTCAAGTTCCTTGTATACCGTCAAACACATTCTATTACAGAATTCAATCTTTCGTGCCAATATCTCACCGATATGGAAAACCACTGGAAGGCAATTTCATCACAATTCGTTTTTAGACGATTGTCATTTAACAACACCTCGAGCCAACGCTTGCCATCAGATGATGTTTGCGATGAACAGATGGTACGGTTCATGGACGACCACGACCAAGTCCACGCGGCAAATCACAAGAGTTCTCCACCGTTGCGCCTGTTCGCATTCTCTCTGCCCTTGCTAGCAACGCTTGTCATTGTACTTCTTGCTTTCACTGGGGTTGTTGAACACGCCATTTGCAGGACGACCCTGAGCGACACACATCACAAAAGGGGCCCAAAGGTCATGATCAAGCCCTGCGGCAGCACGC
>JFFI01002342.1:0-78043 GCA_001563125.1 Colletotrichum salicis
ACGAGGAAGGGCATAGGAAAGCAGACTGCCCGAGGCCTCAGAAGGAGCTAGGGAGCTACTATATATGCGGAAAAAAGGGGCATTTTGCCGCGTAGTGCTCCGAGACCAAGTATAGGTCCTGTGGGAAAAAAGGGCATATAGCGTAGAATTGCTATTAGCGAAGTTGCGAGCTAGGAGTAGCGACTATTGTGAACGCGATACCCATCTTAGTAGCAAGGGAGTAAGGGAGGTAATAGGACCGCCGGCTGGAGATCCTGCTAGAATTGCGTATAGGTAATTAATGGCGAAACTAGAGCGGCTTGATAGATTGTGGATCGGGACCTAACGTGATTAGTACTAGCTACGTTGCAGCCGACTTGTAGCGACTATGGATCTACCCTGCGGAACCCTTAGAGGACGTTGCGGGTAGACCATTGATAATAAGGGGGAGCTGCTACCTATGGATTAGGGCGAAGGATAGCGTAGGTATAACGGAGAAGTAGCTATACCGCTTTGCTATTGTGGATACGGAGACGCCCGTGCTGATATTAGGGATGCCCTGGTTAGAGGACGTCGACCTGGTTATACGCTGGAAGGAGAAGGTATGGCGTTACCCTGTCTTTGAGCGCTATATCAGCCTGGTGACGACGAAGAAGCAGATCAGGTGCCTTCAAGTAGCCGCGACCGCTTACGCTATACATGCAACACCTGCACCCAGCAACAGCACGAGGGATGGCACGACGCTAAGCCCGCTCTGAGTTGACCGGCATTGACCGAGCTTTGCCGATGCGGTATTCAGCGGTGACACGACTGTCGATGACCCTGTGACCATCTTTTGCATTAAAAAAGATTCATCCCTGCAAGTTTGCAAAAAGTGCGTTGAATCGTTAAGCAAAGCTGCAAACAAACATGGGTGGCTACGGTTTTTGGAACGTCTGCGCCTGTATCCCTCTGAAGGGGTGTAAGAAAAACGAACCCGCATTGCATATCAATGTGTCACATAATTGCAGTATACATTACACTATGGAGGTAAATACCAAGCTTATACCTGTAGAGCCATGCGAATAAATCATCTCTGCATGCTGTAAAGACTCTGCGATATCTTCTTGCGACCTCCGACTGAATGACTGGTCTACGCCGTCAAAGACAACCGTCACAGAGACGCAGGCTCAGGCTTCCAAACTCCGCTGAGAAGTCGTGAAAGTTAGGATTTATGTTAGATAGAATTTACAACGCGCCGTGGCAAACACCTGGGTTTATGCTCAACTATGACTACCTACATATGACTGCATGTGGCGTCTTGCACTGCGGCATCAGCTGAGCAGTACCGTATCATCTCATAAGCTTACTGCATGCCCACTATGCCAACCGATGCTTCATGCCGCCGGTAGCATGACTGGCTTCCCTGCATCCTCAACTCTGCCAGTTACAAAGCCGAGAGGAACGTTTGGACCCTAAACATGCAGGGAGTCTGGTGCTTCGGGAGAACGCCTAGCTTCAGTGTCCTCATTGACCTGATCGCCGTCGCAATAATGTTCAAGAATGTTTCCAGAACTATCAAGCCTGTTGGGAAAATATCAGGTTAATAGACTATTCGGCCCATGTTCTTTGGAATCCCAGGAGATGCGCCCATGCTTACCAGTAGTCAAAGAATTGACTGCCCAGGACATGTCGTCCTATTCCCCAACAGTTGGTGTAACCCTTCTTCAGAATCCACTCATGGCCGAGGGCATGGGTGTCCATATCATTGACCTCGAAGCTAGCGTGGTGAACAAACGGAGTCTGGCTGAACGGATGGGCGCCGAGGAAGAAGCTCTGTGTTCTTGATCAATAGATGTCATTGCGATTCCACGGAAATGCTACTCACATGATGGTCTGTGAAAGTGCTGCCTCTATCGATGTGCATGAAGCAAGTCGTGTCCTTGTTTGTCTGAGGGTCGAAGACCGCATCAGTAGGCACCAGGTTCATGAGGCCAGTGTACCATTTCAGCGTCTTTTTAACTGTCTTTGGGGACCATAAACCCGTAGTGCTCTAACTTATGAATTGGACTAGGCCCGTAGTTGAAAAGCCTGAAACGACCTTTTCTTGGTTTTTCGTCAACAAGGTTGGTGGAGGGCCTCTCATTGTCAGCGATCCGGCTCTTCTCTACGTCGTCAACATTGCTTCTTGAGGCCTGGCCGTGAATGAAGCCCACGAAGAACCCATTTGGGTCAACGATGTCCACCCTTTTACCGCCACCGGGACCCTTCTCGTTCTGAATCCCTGTAGCGTCAGGATGCTTCGCGGCGATTTCTAGGTCGCTCTCAGCCTCGACAACCCAAGTTGCACCAATGAAGGCGCGGCGTGAGCCGGGAGACTTCAACTGCATAGACGTAGGGGTCAATACCGAACCCTGCGAAATAAATTCGCCCTTTCTGCCGAGCCACCTCTTGGAGTCCAAAATCTTCAAAGAACTGGGCTGCTTTTTCAACGTCAATGTGCTAACACAGAACCGAGGCCAGGCGAGTGACGTTGATTTTCTCAGGTGACGGAGCCATTCTGAATGCGACTCGTGTTTACTGTCTCGTATTGAACAAGAAGGCTTGCCGACAGAAATTCAAGTTATAGGTAGGCTCTTCGGTTCATCAAAACGGTTGCTCGCATGTGTGATTCCTTGCACTCTACGTGCCACTGAAATGTCGCGCATTTATCCATCATCAACAGCAACGCGGTCTAGATCGGGTTTGCCGCGAATGCCGCCTTTTTACCCGCGTCTCTCGGAAGAAGCGGACTCTTATTGACAAGAATACAACTCTATTTGACGGCAATTTCTTCGTATTCTGCGGACTCCGCGATGACAAAACTTTCGTTCAATTCTTAACTTGATTGCCGAAGGCGATTGGATTGCTACGGACCAGGGATTCTTCTTCCAATTGCTCACTCTGTTGACTCCGGCGACTCACTTTCGACTATGTCTTTCAGCCGACTTATTCGTTTCGAGGAAGATGGGAGAAGTCACTATGGTGATTTCATCGACTCTAGTGACGAAAAAAGCTTCGATGTCTTGGAGCTCAGTGGTAACCCATGGCAAGGTCTGAAATCCACTGGTCGCAAGATCAAAACTCCAAAGGTACATTACTTTATGCGCTCTGCCAGATTTAGCTTTTGCTTACGATGAATGCACAGCTTTTGTGCCCTCTTGATACCTGTCCGATCATCATCTGTGTAGGGCTCAACTACAAGCAACATGCAGAAGAAGCAAAGGTCTGTTCAATGCTCAAGTCCTGCCCTCATAACGTTGGGTTTCCCCCAACCTGAGCATTCTTTACTTACGTATAAATCTACTTTGTAGCTGAAAGTACCGACCTTTCCCGTGATTTTCACGAAGCCTAACGATGCTTTGGTAGGACCCTTGGATGATGTCAAGGTACATCCTGACGCCCAGGTCCAACTTGACTACGAGGGAGAGCTCGTGGTCGTAACTGGACGTGATGCCAAAGATGTCCCAGAGGGCCAGGCTCTCAGTTATGTGTTGGTATACACAGCTGGGAACGACGTGTGTGCAAGGAACTTTCGACTACCAGAGGTGTCTGGTGGACAATTCTGTTACGCGAAATGTTTTGATGGTTTTGCACCTATTGGTCCCGCCATCTGGTCAACTGAGTCGGCGCCGGATCCCCAAAAGCTTCATCTCAAGACTATTTTCAACGGCGAGGTTGTCCAAGAGACGGATACCAGTGATATGATTTGGTCAGTAGCCCAAATCATCTCCCATCTCTCTCGAGGAGCGACTTTGCGGAAGGGGACGGTAATTATGACGGGTACGCCCTCTGGAGTCGGATATTTTCGAGGCACCTTCCTCGAGGACGGTGACTTGGTTGAAGTAGAAGTCTCTGGACTGGGCCGGGTCAAGAATCGGGTTGTCTTCTAGTGCTCAACAACCATGGTAGGTATAGGAAATGTCTAGAGTGTCGTAGCACCACGATAGTGTAACAGCCGAATAAAGTTTATATGGTCATTCTAATAATTACAGCCTCTCCAGAACACAAGATCCTTAAGATGAGAACGTGATTCCAAGGTACCTACAGCGGGCTCGTTGGAGTCAAAGGTTGGACTCGAAGGAGTTGAACCCACGGCTATCACCGCAAAGATATTCCATCTGCATGGGAGAGCACCAGCTGTATAATCCTTCAAACGTGTTTGCTGAAAGCTGTGGTGCCTTGTTGACAGCCTCATCCAGCCCAAATTCAATGCCAAATAGCTCTCCTGGAGACTGGCAAGTGTGTTGTGGCACCGACGTTCTTTCATGGACAGATCCGATACTGGACTGACGCATCTTCGATCGAACTTCGTTGGTGGCTTCGAGTGGTTCATTGCGCAGATTCAGGTGAGAGAAGTAGATCTTGCAGTATTTTCTTATCGAGCATTGGTTATTACGGAACTGTTCGTCATCTTTCGACTTAGATGTCATCAGGCCTACGTGAATTGGTATCGTTAGACCTGGTGAATGGGCTCGGCGTGAAAAACGATTTACTCACCCTGTAACACAGAACCCAACTTCCAGAAAGTAGCAAAGTGGGTAAGAATTAGGGCTGAAAGCTCTTGGTTACATGATGTACTTATTGGCCACGACGAGGATGAAGATGGGTAAGTGCGGGCAGAGAGAAGTGTGCCGGCGAAAAATGGGTGGCTGAGGACGATGTATTCGGGGTGCTATTGATTGAATATTCTCGAATAGTCGTCTCCGAATGTCTCGACACCCGACGCTGGTATTGCTGTCAGAGCGGATAAACACGCTCGAGTGTTCGTCAACATAAGATGCATGCCAATAACCCAGTTGGCCTTCGCAAAATACCCCGTAGCGAAAGCAGGTGGGTTGGTTTCCAATCCATACCGTTGAGACACTGCAAGGGAGAAAAAAGTCATCGAACTCGTGAGCTCGCTGTGGCCTCGCTAAGACGTATGCCGACCTGAAGCGGTCTCGTATGCTAAGGCCATAATATAGTTGGACAGGAGGAACCATGCTCGTTCTTCAGTATTTGGGGAGTCGAGCAAGACTTTCTAAGCCTGTGTTGGATCCAGAGGAGCTACCGGTGACTCGCATGGATGGTTGGAAAACCACGCTTCATCGCTGACCGGGAGACGCACAACGATTCTTTGGCTGTTGAGTCCTCGCGGCCTCATCGATAGGATTGAAGCAAACGTATCGATCTCCATTACAAGCCAGAATGCTCTCCTGCGCTCCTCATCTGCTGACCACTCTGTAGCCGCTGTCTCCATGTCGCCGTCTTCCTCGTCCATACAGCACAGATCCAAGTCTTAAGCTAAGCGGACGCAAAACCCGGTGAGGATCCATGCTTGATGGCTTGGGCCGGAGGTGTATAGGTAACATGCCAACAGGATACACCCTTGTAAGTATTCCAAAGTGGTTTCGCTATCGGACGATCGTAGTTTTGCGTAATATTCAACTGCCCGGTCGGCGAAATTCTCCCCACGGTTCGGCGACGACAATCCCTTGAAGTACTCATGATTTGAGTGTCGCGCGGCAAGAGCAAAAATACCATGTAACAGCAGACCCTCTTCTAGCGAGACCTCCAGTAGCCTATCCTTTTGGAAATTACAATCGACCATATATTTGGTAAAGAAGTTTGACCGATGAAGTAATGGCAACCACGCTTGGATCTTGTCGACGTACAAAATCACGAGCTCTGTGGCCAATTCTTCGGGTATCTTAGTCCAGTTTGAAGTCTTTACTGTGCTTTCTTTCTGATGGTAGTTTCGAATTCGACATCTCGACCAGCATCAGGTTCAAGATAATGGCCTATTGAGTTGGCGGGAGTAGAGCTCGACACCACAATGACGTATTGCTCCGCATCTTCTCGACAAGTTCTAATTGATCCGGAGTAACTGGGGCTCGTAGCACTGGATTGAACGCTTCCTTGATCTCTTCCTGGAGATTCGCCAGTGGAGCTTTGGCTCTTTGGGGTCTCGTCAAGTCTGGATTCAAGGAGGCTGACAAGATGTTCTAGCAAAGACTTAGTACAGACCACAATTGATGCATATGAGACCGGTCTAACCAAGCCTTTGGGGATCTATCATGTTTGTTTCCTTCTCTTTTGCCGGTCGCTTTCGAAATTCAGGGGCTTTCCTCTTTGTCGGAAATGTACAGGACCCTCCTGTTCTACGACAAAGACCGCAAATGGGTTGTCGCATGTCGCCTGCAGCTTTGTGGCCAGTGACATCTCTAAATGATAATAATCAAGCGGTTCTTCCATGCATCTTGTTTTCTTGCTACGTGGAAAGAAGTCAGTATCGGCCATGAAGAAAAGAAAAGACAGTGACGTTGACTCTTGGTCTTTGGGCGGCAGCTCACCGTCGGCACTGAATACAAGCGCGGAATCCCCTCTCTGGGGAGGCAGTTGCAAGAATATGACTGTCTTTTGAGACACGTGCTTCTGTCGTCGTCCCAATGCCGGTAGTACTTGCTTCGAACTCCATCTGGATTAAGCCTGTCTAACGATGCTGAGGATGGCGTTCGTGACTATGGGGTTGCAAGTCGTGGGCGGTCCGGACAGAATTGACCTCGGGAATCGTGACAGTCTGGACGATATTGCTTGCATGTACTCTGTGCTCAAAAGTGAAAGTGAACATGGCGATGTATGAGGGAAGCAAGTTCAAGTGGCTTGGAGTTATGCCCCGCTGGCTACCTTACCCCAGATTCCAGGCGAGGGACCATTCCGGGTTCACGGGGTGGCATGCGGGGGTTGGTGCACAGGCCGCTTCCGTGCCGCAGCGGGAACATAATCGGCAACGCATTCCTTATGGGGTATTAACTAAGATCGATCTTCTTCTACATGTATTCATCTTTGACCTACCTACAGCTTCGAGTAAGTTTGTAGATTCTAGCTGAGCCATCAGCGAAGCCCCAGTCTTCTCCTGGCATTCATTCAGCAGATGCAAGCCTACATGTCACAACGCAGCATGACAAGATACTGATAGCATGCAAATTCGGGCTCGAAATGTCAGAATCCGTCAGTATGCCGAGAACACGACACTCTAACACGGCTAAACTTTAAACTTGCCGAGATGGAGGTATGAACCGCCGAGATGGCTCTTTGAGGTCAATGCCCATGTGGGGACGGTCAACCACGGCATTCCGAGAAGCCGTTCTAGGTTTGATTGGGCACGGGCGGCCACGGAATAGGCCAAGATACGGCCGGACGAAGACCTCAGCCGTGGATGCCGGCGGTCGGTGTGCGTGACGATGTTCTTGCCTCATGGAAAATACTCATGTAGAAAAAGCCCACAACCAAAATATTCTTAACGTATTGTATTATCTCACGGGAACATGGTCACCAGTTCGATAAACGTGACATCGATCGAAGATTTGCTGGTTTAACACAGCTTGTTATTGAAAAAGTTTACGATGGGTTCAAAGATTGTATGTCAAGTTTTGCTGCACAGTTGCCTTTTCAAAGTGTTTATTACTGATGACTCCGCAGGCAACTGAGCACGATGCGCCGGTTCCGGTTGCGGGCGCTGGCCCTGCTGGATTGCTTCTAGCACTGCAACTGGCAAAGAATGGGATTTGGAGCTTACTAGCTGAACGAAACCTAGATTCAACCAAATGGCCAAAGATGGATATCACCCATTGTCGAAGCATGGAGCTACTGAGCAGACTCGGGATTGCTGATGACCTGCGGGCTCAAGGTGTCCCACAGCACTACTCTTTCGATGTCCTGTTCAGCACGGGTCTCTCGGAACGGGGAGCTCATTGACAAATGGGCATGCCATTATCTTTCCAAGAATAATTCCTGGCCAATAATTTCATGTGCTGACAAGATCCCATCTTCTTCTGCATTAGAGGGCCTCAAACAGCATGGATTTACATCAACTATGGGCAATGTCGTAGACGATAGAGTAGATCTTCTCGCCCCAGTTCAGCGCTAGAATGTCTTGAGACTCCCAGGATTCTGTAGCAACTCATTCTATTCTTTGGTCTACCTCATAATCATCATGAAATCACTCGGGACAATCGCACCTTGCCCTTTGCAGACACAGCAAGCGCTCCTCCGGGTATCACTTCATCTAGAAAATGCCTTTCCAAAACCACAACGGTTTTCTCTTTCCTTTCTCCATGCATCGCTCCTTTATACATTCCCAACATGGTGCCCGAGCAACGCTGTTCCTCTTGCACAATGGGTGTTGTCAGTACCGTAAATAATGAAGCACAATTCGCTAAGCCCCAGTCACCAAGTAACACTCGTGGAACCCACAAATAGGAATTGCATGGGCAGACTGCTCCTAACACTGCGTGAATATTTGCCGTAAGTGAGTCTGTCTACTGTCTATTTTATTGTCAGTGCCTGATATCAAAAGAGAATTTACTAACAATTCACTTGTGACCCGACGATCTGAACGACACAGTGACCTCAGAACCATCCTTCAATTGACTGATGTCACGCGTCAGATCATCAACTTGCTTCATTGTGGTGTCCAACTTCTGCACAGTCTCGATAATGGTTTGATGATGGAGATCAAGACGGTGGCAAGAGTTGCCCAGAGTGGTGCCCATCGGTGTCCTCTCCTGAAGACCCTTGTAGTGCGCCTCCATCGCGCGGAACGCCTGGGTCTCAGAAAGTAGAAAGTTGAGCTTTTGATTGATTTCAGCCAAGGAGTCATCGATGTCGCTGCGCCACTTGCGGAACTCCTCTACTTCAGGGTTGGTACCAGGAGATGCCGGCGTCTTGCAGGAGGTATCTGCCAGTCGGGCATCTGGCCATTTGACAGCGCTCGTCTGTACCTAGGGAGTTGTTGTCAGCATTACGCAGCTCAGAAATACAGAGCTTGTTCAATACCAGGGGAGGGATAGGACGAGCTCCTGGGAATTGTCCCAGCATCTTCGGCCAGTCTCCAACTGTGGTCTCACGCTGTCGCTTGTTGTTAGGAGGTTGGCGGTCCATCTCTCTAGATGCCATCAGAAAAGATTTCGGGCCTGCCTATAAATTATTTTCGTCGCGTATGATATTTTGTGGTGTACAAGAGTCGTGCAGAGTGAAGAAGACCTGCGTGTTGCGCGGTTGACGGTGAGCTGGCAGGGACTTTTTGCCATATCGCGAGTGCTATGTCGCGAGAAAGGCTCAGGATACTCTTGATGGTGAGAATGGGAAGAACTGAGGAGGATGAGATTGCGGAAGGTAAAGATCACCCCTTGTAGGAGAGGAGGGTGGTTGTCTTGGTGACCACGGCTGCCTTCACCTCCCGCCTCGCCAGTCAGAGGTTTTACACGTAGGTACGGCACGAATTCATGTGATATCTACATGATGCGCGTGCCTATCGAGCCCTGAGCCCTCCTTACCTAATCACTTCACATTTTTCCATTGTTTGTCTCGTGACCGTACTCGAAGTACGCAAAGGTGAAGTTGATGGTGGAGTGAAGCCTCACAGAGTCCCACAATTACCCCGTTTGGACAAAGACGGCGAAACGAAGTTCAGATGAACAAACGGCAACTTCCTTTGCTGCCTACGGAGACAGGAGGGCCGTAAACGTAAAGAAAGTTTCCAGTTTAGCCGCTGGGTGTTCATTTTACTTTGGCCATTTCCACTAACTTCGATTCGAGACCTTCCACTTGATCACGACGGGGTCTGATGTCTGTATCACAACCCGCCATCCGAGTTTGACCTCTTGTTGCAACAAGCGGACAAAATGGTCCTGTATACCATCCAGGCTAGAACTATCATGCCCTAGTAGGTCTCTTTCACCTGTAAGAAATAGTAAGTTCTTCTGGTGATGCCTATCGAAACAACCACGGGGGAAACGTTCCTGACGGTACGAGCGAAACACAGACACGCCCGCTACAACATATAATTGGCATGTATATAACATTTGAAGCCAAATTTCCCTCGCGAAGTGGCAGATAACTTTTATCGCATCCAAAAAAAAAGGAAGTAAGCGAAGCATACCTGAGTCAAGCTCAACTACCACAACCTGGCTGGCCTCGACTGACGCTTGTCAAGTCGTCCGAATCGGGATGTCTGCTCATGCACAGACAAACTTGACTTTACAACTAAAAGCTTATCAGCCCAACGGTCAATGCCGTTGAATCCTCTCCACTTTCCGATTCATCAGGGATTCGAACTCTCGAGAAGTCCAACTTGAGAGCTGATTGGAGGTCTTGGACACCGTTTTGCCAGCTTGTTTCTCGGGAGGCCATCGCCGAGAATCCAAATCGTGATAGCCTTAACCAACAACCTTAAAATTCAAAAGTTCTAGTCGAATCTTCTTTTGAGCTTGATTCTAATCCTTAAAATGCGCCCCTGAAGGATAATTATTTGTTCAGCTTCGAATACCCTGAGCCAGGGGTTTAATGTTACATTCCGTTTACCCGCTTGCAGAACAGAATGATCGCAACATACCTAAGCCATCGCCGTCTCATGAACTTCCGCATGGCCAACGATGACCCCTGTGAAGATGAATCATTCATCGAGCACTATCAGTAGAGCTGCCAGGACAGGAGCCGGGTGGGCGGATACGACACCCTTCTTGAAGTGCCTTTGGTCTCAACGAAAGGTATGTTCAACCTAGTCTACAAGGATTAGCACACGCACCATCTGTTGAACTCTTGTGGCTTTTCATCGCCGCCAAGGCTGTCTACCCGCCTTGGCTGTGCTCTTGGCCTGTGGTATGAGCTGCAGGTATCTCACGAACACTACCGCAGCAGAGCCTCACCACACCAAGCATTGCGAATGGGGGCTTGTCGCTACTTGGCAGCGCTTGGCGCTTGGTTCTTGGCTTTCCATAAATAATCCTCCAAGCGCAAGTTCGCAGCAGATTTGCAAACGCCTGCACACAGCCACTCAAAGTTGTTCGTGCTACCAGGCCCCATGACTAATCTGTCTTGTGTTACTTGTTCTGAGTCTCCGAACCTCTCGCTGCAAATACGACTTCGTGATCTCTCGTAGAATTTTGCCTTTGCTGATCGCTCGGAGCCGAGATGACAGAGTTGCCCCTGTGTTTAGACTGGCTTAGTCTTTCGGCGCCGGCTAGCCATTTCCCTTACCTTGGATTGGGCTGACTGCCACCTTGAGGCTCGCGGATGCAGCCGACAGCGATTGCGAAGGCATGAAGGGAAAAACATCAGACACAAATGCTGCTTTCCTTCCCTCCCCTCCCATCCTGAAAGTTGGCTCAACGCCCGCTTGTTGCCTTGAATCGGGGAGGAAAACTGTAGTTCAAAGCACAAACCCGAGTTCGTGCCGTGCGTAGCCCGCGCGCGTGCTGGTTGGTGTTGGCTGACCCGGACTAGGCGCAGCAAGGATCCGTGTGGAGGGGAAGCTAGTAAAAATGTCCGAACACCAAAACAAAATCCCACTTGTAGCCGCAAAGCTTTGACTTGCTGGAGAGTGACATGTTTACAGCTGGAAACAAACTAGGTTGCCCTTGGTTAGGGCGGCTGGGCCTTCTCAGGGGGGAATGGTGATGAGCTTGCTGATATGGCAAAGGGGACTTATTTTCTGCTCTTCGACAGCGAGAAAGGCACAACAGTAAAGTCAAAGATGCGGTATCTTCGGATAAGAAGGGCAAACATTTGAGATGACGCGCAGCTTCAGGGCTGCCCAACGTTCGGCTCTCACCCGTTACTTGTCTCGGTGGTGAGAGTCAAAATTGCGCCAGTTTGTAACTCCCATGAAGCTCCCATGATGGAGATCAATCATTAATCAAGGTAGATTCAAGTCTAGTGGATCCGATGATCTGGGAAAACAACGTCGTATTACATGTAGCTTTATGACTCTTCACCAAGGGGCCTCGGGAGCGAGGCGACGGCCGAAAGGTTAAACGGCGTAGTGCCGGCAACGGGTCCGCGGGTGTGCGCCGGCGGTCTGCTGGTCAGAGAACAGCTAAAATGCAACAAGAATGAACTGTTACCGTTCAACCGCCATGCTAGAAGTGTGAACCAGACCAGTGTGGTCGTAGTCCTCGGGGACCTCGTTGCAAGTGCCCTTCGGCCTTGCTGCGTTCATCCTGGCGTGACTTCACGGACCAGGACCTGAAAGAAGGCAGTGAAAGTTGGAAGTGAGAGAGCGCGTGCATCCCAAAGGCAAGATGAGAAAGAGAAGGGGGGCTCCAAGGTTTGTTTCACCCCCGGACAGAGTTCGCCGCTCGCGGCCAATCCCCGCTCGCGGCCATCCCCCATCTACGACTGTCCTAAACTTCTGGACGACAGCTTATCAACCGGACTCAAGGCAATGCGTGTCTCAGGAAGGCCGCTGTAAATTCGGCTTACCCAAAGGTGAAAGGCAAGTACAGCCCGTCGTGGATGTACGCGGGGACGTACGTCGTCTGAAATGTTGTGCCCCGTGCATGCCGAGAGCGACATCGAGATCAGTGTCTGAAGCCCTTTAGCTCAGCAGTCACCAGCAAGTCGGAACTTAGCACCCCCTTGCATTCGAGGCGTACGAAAGACAGAAGCTTTAGATGTCTCCCCGTATGTCGTCTCTTCCCCCCAATACGCACGCACTGAAACGACGTGGGCTAACCATCAATGCTCAGACCGCCAGAGGGGTTGGGCTCTGCAAGGCACGGTCGAAGCTAGAAGATGGTGAGGGATCATGACGTTCCGGGAGAAGGAAAACGAGGCGTAAATAAGAGTCATTGTATTCCCGTTCTTCTGCTCTGTTGTTCGTTCCGAGCGTGACTCTGTCATTCAAGGGCGTGCCAAGCAACCATGGGATAAAGGACCCTGATCACGATCACTACACTCAACAACTCAACATGAACACCTTCAACCCTCGTCGGGTCTCGTACCTCAGGCCGCCTACCACGGTCATTGAAGTGCGCGAGTCTTGGGCGTCGCCATACCCTTCGCTCAGCTCCATCGGATACCCCCCTTCGGAAAGATCGGCCGATGAGAGGTTCGCATCTGCTGTCTGGAAACGCACTTTCAACCATGTCGACTACGCAGCGTACAAGGCAGCCTGCGATGCCGAGAGGGAAGCCAAGCCGGAACGAGATCCTGATGTCTTCTCCACAACCTCGAGCGGAACACGGAAAGGCTTCTCAAGACTGGGTGCCATGCTTACCATTTACCCATACCGTGATATGGGATGGCTTGTTACCATGGTATTCATCGGGGCCGGAATCTGCCTCGCTCTAAACGGCATCTTCAGTCTCATTCATCTGCTCGACCCTAAGCTCGACTTCCCTGGCCGCGACACAGGTGTACAGGTCACTGTTACCCTAGGCAGCTCTCTGCTTGCTCTCAGTGCTTTCATGGGCCTTCTCGCTGCTTTCAACGTCGACAGAGGCACTCTTGACCCGAAGAAAGATGCTCCCGATGCCTACAAGCCAGCACTTCTAGGCAGCGAAGAATGGGTCTGGTGGCCCAGCTGGTACGAATTCCGCAACATCTTCTGGCCAAGCTCAGCTTTCCGCGCCGGCATCCTTCAACTCCTCGCTGGGTCTTTCTTCACCATCGCCGCAATAGCTATCCTTCCCGGTGTCCTCGACCTCACACACCCGGACGCCTCCATCATCTTCGTCTCTGCACCTCAACTTATTGGCGGAAGCCTTTTTGTGCTTGCCGGCCTTCTCATGACCTTCTTGTCTCAAGACAAGTGGTACGTCCCGAAGCTGCTGGACGCCAGTTGGCAAAACGGATTCTGGAATTTAGTCGGCGCAAGTGGTTTTCTGGCTATCGGCGTTGTGACCTTACTCGCAAAGACTGCGACTGTGGCGATTGCCTCACTGTTTCTTATGAGCGGACTCGGGTTCTTGATTGCCAGTCTGATCCAGTGGTACATCATTATGGAGTTTTACCCGGTCGATCCTTACGTAAAGGATCCTAACCAGGTGGCAGAGATCCCTTCGCAATCTATCTATTAACGACACCTTTATGAATTGGGAACAGGGGTTAACGGGGTTGGGGCTTATACCAGAAGTAAACAGATCTTAGATACTGACTCAGGTTATAATTGACGATTTAATGACTTACTACCCAAGGCCTCCAGTCCTTTTTACGCAATGTGACACGGACGAGAAACCCAAGGGTGCACCATTCAGCCTGCGTCTAAGAGCACGGAGAGCTCACAGAAAATCCAGTATTTCGCTGCTATAAACTCGTCACCGCGTCAACTAACTAACCATGGCCCGCCATGGCCCATGCTTATTAGGTCTTCTCAAATTCTAAAGTAGCACAGCTGGTTGTCGTTCAACATTGAGAGAAACAGGCGATCACTTGATGAGATCGCATACCAGATTTCCTTGATGTTCCACACAAGTCATGAGACGGTCATTGTATATCCGATCTTATGATCAGCCTACGGCTAATCCTTCTACTCAAAAGCCGGTCTTCGAGCCGTCCGACCTTTTCATCAGGCCTTTACCATATCGCGCCATGACCATCCCCGCTCTCAACCATGCCTGCCCCAGAGAACGAGTTGTTGCAAACTGCGACACAATTACTTCGATATCATCGTAACACAGACACATGCCTTCTTTCTACTTCTGAGCTCTGCTAGCAGCAATGGTATAGAAGAGGCTGCCGTCGTAGATACCACGGATATCTTCCTTAGTCATCCTCCCATCTGCCGGCCACAGCATAAGATATGTAGCGAACCCTGCTGGTTGGTTAGTAACGGGCAAATATCTTCGCAAAAGTGCCAGTAGAAGACTCACACTCAAAGAATGCACCGCCCCATCCAATCGGATCAGCCACAAGCCTTTGCCCCTTCAACATCGCGAACACGTCCCAGATGGTCATATAGTCTCTTCCCTCGGCGTACTTGGAGAACATGTCCTCGAACTTTTGAGGATTGAATCGGCCCTCGGTGTCATACGTGTTAGTGTCACTACCATGCTTGTCCTTGTGAACTCTGTCGAGAAAGATGCGGAAGAGAGGGTCCGGCAGATATCCGCTCACGGTCGGATAGGAAAAGTTGCCGTGGATGATGAAGACAGACAGAACTGAGAGGATAATTCCGAACCCCAAAGCGTAAAACCCCCAAAACGTGTCAGTGGGGTAGATAACACCATCTTTGTCCTGAAATTCTCGATTACTTTCACTTCATGGCCGGAAGACGGAGAGCTTACGCTATCGAAGAACTCGCAGTGCTGTTGCAACACCGTTTGATGACGGTGTCTCCGCGCCCAGCCATGTTCCGTTGTACCATTGGGCTTCTCGTAGGTAGCAGCGATATTCGCCCGAGGAGTACCTGCCATTCATGAGTGGCCTGCTCTGGCGAGATGTGACGAGATCGTGATCATACCAGTATGTGCCAGCTTCTGATCTTTCTCAGGTTGCAAGAAGGGTTTGCGCTGTTGCGTGACCGGAACCTCCGGAATTGACCAAACGACAGGTTCTCCCAGCTTTTCAGCCAGTTTCTGAGCTGGTTTTTGCGGTTTTTGCGGCTTCTCAATCTTCGTATAGTTATGATCCTCGAGGGTGGCCATGGTCACAATGCTTGGGTGGGTGGTGTAGTGGGAGAAACGTGAGCAAGTCAGAACTTGCGTATTAGAAAACGCCTGGTTCGTGGTGGCATATATCATGCTATCTTGAGCTTCGTGAGCTAAGACATTTCCGAACATGCGCTGTTCATCGTGACGTCACTGAGCTCGTTCAAGTACCTCAGACCATCGCGGTGTTCAGGCCATAATCCGCCGTGTTTCCCCTGTGTCGCTTCTGCATGTGATAATTGACATGGATGCATTCCTCTCCTTCCTGCCTGTTGCAGACGGATTTGGTCGATAGCTACTCCAATGAGCTAGAGTGTTACTCATGATAGGTCGCTTCGAGCCGCATTCCTGCATGGATGAACCACTTCGGGCGGAACACGACCATGACGGTTTAGGTGGAGAAATGACACAACACATTTGTAGATGTAAGTACCTTAACATTGTCATGGTGACAGGATGTCGCCGATTAGTCAAATAATAAGACATCATGTCTCTTGCACCTGGTTGGTGTACTAACTCGAACCTGGAAAACAGTGTACGGCGAGCCAACGTTCGCCAATGCCATGGCCAGATCCTCAGAGATCACATGCGTGCACTCATTGGTGACTAGATGTACCGTAAGAAAGTCCCCTAAGATTCCAACAGTCAGGAAAAGGAAAGACTTTCAAAGCGCTTGAGGTGGAAAGTCACATGTACGCAGTAACCAATGATAACGATGGCTGAGTGAGTGATGAGGGTGAACCTAACAACATCGTGATTAAACACTTGTCACTGCAACCAACTCCTCATCTAACAAACAAGGTTCGTCATTGGTTCTTTATTTTTTTCAAATTTTCAAAAGTAAATAAGGCAAAACAGCCTCAGATCGCATTTGGAATTCGGATGTTGACATGTTCAGCGCTCATGTCTGCCCAATTCTCATGGTCATCCCCCGGGCCCCATTTTTTCAAAACCCACCACTTGAAATCCTGTGTAATAATTCCATATGTTGTGGCCTGTTGGTAGTTCAGCAAGGGAGACTAAAGTCACTGTTGCTAATCGGTACGATAATTCAAAGAAGCGCTTGTAAATGAAGCCATCGACTTGAACGTAACTGTAGTTGTCGATTTTGGCTTCCAAATGTGGGAGGATGGCTTCATATATCCTCTGGAATTGAGAGAAAGTAATGTAGTGGCGAAGAAGAAACTATTTCCAAGTCAGATGGTACATCGAGAGACAGAGGATGTGAAAATCTAAAGCTGGCTATCACATCAGAATTTTCGCATAGAAATTGACTCTCGGCTGAGTATTAGGATCCGTCGCATCGTCAACATACCGGTAGTTGTCATACTCAAACGACTACCACATCTGCATTTAGCTGCGATGCGATCTCAACTCAGCATGATAGTAAGTTCTTCGGTGACCGAAAAGTCGCACGGGGGCAAACGGAAATTTACGACCGAGTGTTTAAATCCAGGACATATCGCCTCTTTTCTTTAAGCCACGGCCATCATGCTGTTCATGCAAGTTCGTGCAACAGCCAGAGCAGACCTCATGATGATCTTTGCGAGACGAACGGGTCGCGAGGGGGTTGCCCGCCTTTATTCGCGAAACCCGTCAGCATGCACCATTATGCCCAGGCGTGATGGTGGGAATTCGGGCCAAGGCCCGTCTTTATGGGACGATCAGGTCACCATCCACATCAGCTCTCTCACAGCTGCCGCCGGTGTGGTCCCCGAAGACACCAGCAACCTGCCATACCTCTTTTGGGGTCCTGATCGTTGGCTTTCGCGTGGTTAGTAAACGCTTGGACAGTGCTCAGGCTCGAACCACTCGGCGGCAACGGCTTACCTGTCATGAACAAAAGACATCCGTTTGTCATCCTGGTGAAACAAGAATCGCGCAGACATACGTCCCCGAGCTGAAAACAAACAAACGGCGTCCTGCCGACGGCCAGTTTGTCTTGTCTGCCCTCGGCGACCAACTGAAGAAACACGTTCGTCTCTTGGCGGCATAGCACAAACGTCACTGCTGCATCGACCAAGTGATCGCGAAAAAGTTCATCTCACACGTCAGTGCGGCCCAATGACACTGAGGCGTTCGGCATGCACGACCGTTGAGCCTTGATCTCACACTGATTCCATAGGTTTTTCCGGGGCACAATGTCTGGCCGTCTTGAGCGCGAGGCGGCCTATTTGTCGAAACTTCACTGGTTGTCAAGTTCATCCCAACTCATCGCTTGCGAGCTTGCGAGGGTGTTTGGGGCTAGCTATTATCCCGTGGCGAGGTCATCTTCGGAGGGACCGTGAAGCGAAAAGACCATTGTCTCCACAATAAGAGTACGATATTGGCTCGGGGCATGTCTAAATGATGGCTTCAGACGGTTGAAATTAAGAAGACACTCTGTGAGAATGACTTTGATCAGACATCACACGCGCTGGCATCGAACTTGATGTAGGTTCACAGTGTTCTTTCGCGATCTAGAAGATCTAACGGCTTCCGACTTGCAACGGGGAAAAAGACCTGCAAACAGTTAACGACCATCAGACGACGACCTTGCATCTCGCATGGACTTCGTACTTTCGTTTCGGCGATTGAGTCGTCGTAACGCGTCAAATTGCCTGCGGCCCAGATCAGACAGACCATCTTCTGAAATCGTGAGCAACCCACGCATTGGAGAGCCCTGTCAACGTTTTTTGACAATTCGTATGCCATGAAAGTGAGACGGTGCCACTTCGGCTCTATGCGGTTGACCACTTCGATGGCTCCCGAGCAAAAAGAGAAGTTCTATGGCATCATTACGTGAAGTAGCAAAAGCATATGATCAGTGGGAGGCTTGAACTCCCGGCCTTGGCATTACACAACATTTCAGGTGAAATATTAGTACCACGCTCTAACCAACTGAGCTAACCGACCATTTAGCTGTTGGGGATGGAGATGCAGAGTTTTCTTATTATGGAACTTGGTGGTGGAGTCGTGAGTGAGTCATTTCAAGAATCGTCTTGATAACCAGGGGGGGGTTCGGTGTTTTGCGCAGACTGCCAAGACAGTCCGGGAACACCTCGGGTTTAATAACGTTCGTATCGAGTTGTCACCTACCTGTAGAAGCATTGCTAAGTTAGAAATGAGCAGCCTGCTGATCTCAAGACGTACGGCGACTTCGTCTTTTGAAATTCGACGACGGTGGCTTTCTGTGGGTGCTGGGGATTGATTGACTGGCCACTTATCATCGGGCGAATAACATCCGAGTGAATGACCATCGTAATATTAGCTAGCTCGATGGATAACCTGTCGTGCTTGTGTTGACACGCTGCTTTTCGGCTTTGCCTTGCGTAAGCAGAAGCCTCAGTCCAAGAAAAGAGTCAAGTGGGAGATCAGGGTACATAGTCTGTAATCTGTAAAGCCCAGCACAAAGTAGCAAAGAGCATAGCAACTCATACGCGTGAAGCCAGACCGCCAGACAATCATGACGTCGCAAAAGCCCCATGGTGCCAGGTCCTCCCTTCGGATCCGGACCCGACACTCCGCGACGGTTCCCAGTCCCGGAGGGCGCGCCATGTGGCCCTCCTCCAGACCTTGCAGGGCTAGAGTCGCACCAGGAACCAGGCACAAGTCCCCCGCTCCTATCAAGGGGGAAAGCTTCTCACTCGTGTCACCCAGCGGCAGCCCAAAGTAGGCAAGCTGAGTGTCACGCAATGACCCTGACCGCCGGTCGAGGGAGAGGCGTCTGTCTCTCTCTGCCTTAATTCTCCCATCGGGAGCCCTTTTCTACTCTCCGTTTCCTAAAACATCCTTTCCATCCGGAAACCTTCCATCACGACCTCTACCCTCGAACACGCCTTGTTCAATACCTGCCCCCAACTCCTACGAACGGCCACGGAGAGTCGAGCTCAAAGGCATAGAACGTTTGTGCCGGCCATCTCTGCTTCTACTCCGGATTCTTGAAACCTGGACCCGGTCACATCAACCAACCCACGCCCGGATGTGCTCTCGCCCTGCCATGTGTTAAAGCATCGCTCAACATCGACAAGGCTGTGCACTTCTTCTCGCTGAAGTGACGAACGACAATGGGCAAGACTGATCCCGCCATCATGGACTCGGGGGCCCGGGAGCCAACGTGCATCAATGCTTCGCATCCCCGAGCTGCAGAAGATGAGAAGATCTCTCTCCTTTTGAATGGCCAGCCCTGCAGCTTCTCGACCGACGAAATCATGCCCGAACAGACTCAATTTCTTCACGCTACCAGGGAATCCAAGGAAGCAGACTACGCCAGCCAACAGCACCAGCACCCTACTACCAAACAACCAACCAGACTTGCCACCTTCTTTCCCCGGCTGCAAAGATGTACGAGACCATGGATTACAGGCGCGTTCGCGTTGTACCTCACGGGCCTCATCCTAATCTCGGCCTACTCTGCCAGCAAGCTATTCGACGCCGGCAGTTGGCTAGCCCGTCGACCAGCACAGCCAGCGGCGCCAGCAGCTGCTTCTCCGCCCTCTCGGGTCTCACCAGCCTCCCCAGTCCGGAACTGGGATGCGGCCGCCTCCAAGGCGACGGCCTTTGTGGCCCAGCTCAACCTCACCGAAAAGACTCTGATGGTCACTGGCCAGCTCGGGCTTGAGGCTGGCGGTTGCATCGGCAACATTGTGCCGATTGAGCGCGTCGGGTTCCCCGGACTCTGCTTGCTTGACGGCCCCACGGCGCTGGACCGCGCCGATCTCGTCAGCGTCTTCCCCGCCGGTCTCACCACAGCCGCGAGCTGGGATAAGGAGCTCATCTACCAGCGCGGAAAGGCGCTTGGCGAGGAGTTTCACGACAAAGGCGTCCATGTTGGACTTGGGTGAGTTTTGCCTTCCTTCAACATTAGCTCAACATTGATACTGATTAGCTGCGCTGCCCGGTCGCTGGTCCACTTGGACGCCAGCCCCTGGGAGGCCGCAACTGGGAGGGATTCTCAGTTGACCCCTACCTCACGGGCATCGCGATGCAACTCACCATTCAAGGGATGCAATCAGCAGGTGTACAAGCGTGCGCGAAGCACTTCATCGGAAACGAACAAGAAACTCAGCGAACCAACTCCTGGCTCGCAAACGGCACAGAAATCGCAGCGATTTCGTCCAATATTGACGATCGCACTCTGCATGAGTTATACCTGTGGCCTTTTGCAGACTCCGTCCGTGCTGGGGTTGCCAGCGTAATGTGCAGCTACAACAGACTTAATCAAACGTATGCGTGCGAGAATTCGGGCTTGCTGAATGACATCCTCAAGACGGAGCTGGCTTTCGAGGGCTATGTCATGTCCGACTGGTTCGCGACGCATTCGGGGGCCGAGTCTATCAACAACGGGTTGGATATGAATATGCCTGGGCCCATCGGGCATGCCCAAATTGTCTCGGGCGAAACATACTGGGGACCCAACATCACTGATATGGTCAAGAATGGTTCAGTCACAGAAGACCGTCTTGATGAGATGATTCAGCTGATTATGACACAATACTATCTGTTCGACCAAGATAGTTCCGACTATCCCACTGTCGACCCATCCATTGTCTTCACAATCGCAGCTCAGTCAAATCTTCTAGACCTGCTTCCCTTCGAGCCACCACCAAGTCGCGATGTCCAACGAGATCACGGCAAGCTTATTCGCAAGCTAGGTGCCGAAGCAACAGTCCTCCTTAAGAACCTCAATGGGACCCTGCCCCTCAAGAAGCCAACTAATATCGGCGTCTTTGGTAACGACGCTGCCGACCCAGCGGACGGCCTCGTCTTCGGAGCCGGTTTCGAAATTGGCACGCTCTCCGTCGGCGGCGGCTCGGGCACGGGACGTCACACCTACCTCATCTCCCCTCTCGAAGCAATCAAAGCCAAAGCGCGTACGACAGGCTCCCGCGTGCAGTACATACTTGACAACAAGGTCCTGGCTTCTGGCGACTTTAGCAGCCTGTACCCTATCCCAGAAGTCTGTCTTGTCTTCCTCAACACGTTCGCGTCGGAGGCCTATGATAGAACGAGCCACGAAGCCGACTGGAACTCAACGCTGGCTGTTGAGAACGTCGCACGAAGGTGCCCTAATACTGTTGTTGTTACACACTCGGCCGGTATTAATACCTTGCCCTGGGCAGACAATCCAAACGTCACTGCGATCTTGGCTGCACACTTGCCGGGGCAGGAGTCTGGAAACTCAATTGTTGATGTGCTTTGGGGAGACGTTAATCCCTCTGGAAAGTTGCCTTACTCTATTGCTTTCGATGCTAAAGACACCAATATCCCCATTATCAACCTCACCGAGGCAGAAATCACGTCCCCTACAGCATGGCAAGCCGATTTCACAGAAGGTCTTCTCATTGACTACCGTCAGCTTGATGCTGAGGGCATCAACCCCAGATATGAGTTCGGCTACGGTCTCAGCTATACAACATTTAACCTGAATGCATCTCTGAAGGTTAAACAGCTAGCAAAAAGCGTTGCCGCCACGCCGGATCCCACAACCCCGAACTCCCCCGGAGGCAATCCAGAGCTCTGGGAGCCTCTCCTCCGCGTCACTGCCCGTGTGACAAACACCGGCGCCGTAACCGGTGCTACTGTTCCCCAGCTATATGTAGTCTTGCCGCAGGACGCTGTTCCCGAGGGCACTCCCGTTCAAGTTTTGCGTGGTTTTGAGAAAGTCTTTTTGGAATCAAAGGAGTCTAAGACGGTCGAATTCGAGTTATTGCGTCGTGATTTGAGCTATTGGGATGTGGCGTCGCAGACGTGGGTAATTCCCACTGGATCGATTGAGTTGCGCGTTGGCTTCAGTTCTCGCGATATCAAGGCCAAGGCGGAACAGGTTGTTTTATCCTCCTAGGGTATGGCCTTGGAGCTGAAAAGAAGGTTCTGGATTTCTGAGCATGGTTCAAAAGGTTGAAGCAGATACCTAATGCAGCATAGCAATAACTGACTCTTCATGGCTCTGAGCTCTACACAATCTCAAACTCGGTTTCCGCAAATGCAAGACTTTCCTCCATGGCCTCACCGTCCATCAGGTCATGAATGTAACAATCCCCGATTATCTGTGACTTCTTCTGCTCATCGCAACGGACAATGATGGGGTAGTCACACCCGTACAGCACAACAACCAAGTCACCCTTTCTTACCCCATCCACAGCCCACCCGAACCTGCCCTCCTCCGAGCGAAAGAACCTTCGATCATAAGTCCACTTCGTATGCGCACCAATAAATTTCTCTGCAATCTCCTTCTCCTTCATATAATGCGCAACCCCATCCTGCGGCGCCAACCCGTGAAACTCGATCTCGTGGTCCGTCCGCTCTTGGAGAACGCGAGCAAGTCCCTTCCCCGGTTCCAAGGCGATCTTGTAGTGTATCTCGAAGCCAATCGCGCAGTCCTCGCCAGGCCGCTTGTTGTCCCGTGTTCGGTTGCACATGAAGGTCCGCCAGAGGTTTTCCCATGTCTTGGGGGTAGCCGTCTTGTCTGGAAAGGCAACGTCGGTTACGCTGCGGTACCATTGTTCTGCGTGTTTTCCCATCTTTTCTATTGTCTCGTTGAGTCTGTATTCGGCGTCGTTAATGGGGCTCCTGGGTAACCCGGCGTCGTCCTCAGCTCTGCTACCATCCGCTCTCTCCTGATAGTTTTCCTCCTCGTGTTTGAAGATTGGGCCGCCGTACTTTGCCATCTTTATGGCCTTTGAGTCGCTAGGTTTGCCTAAATCTTCTGCGACGCCTTTTTCAACTTCATCGGTACTGCCGCCTCCTATCGGGCCTTGTTGATTCGGCCCGGGAATCTGTCTCTGGCATTCCACCTGAGCCACCACATCGACAATCCTGCCCATGATATGCAAGACTCCTGTATCCTCATCGATAAGCAAGTTCGGCTTCCTATCACCGGTAGCCGAGGCCTTCAACCCACGGATGCGAAGCGGCTCAGTCCAGCCGGGACGAGTCCAGTCAGGCACCCAAGACGGAAGTTTCAGGGTCGTCGGCTTCGACGACTCAACACAATGTGTCAAAATATCCAGTGATCCGGTCTTTATGTTGTTGACCGCAAATTCAGTGAATACCCTTTCGGGAGTCTGAGAATAGTCGACGACATAGTCTCCCTTCTGATTGACGAGGCAAAGTACCCCGTAAATCTTGTCGCTGGGGATCGTCGCTTGAAAGTCTCTCAACTCTTCTAGCAAGGTAAGAAGCGGGGTGTTAGTGAAGGTCGCCGCTTCATCCACACGTTCTTTGCGGAGTTGCTCCATGAACCCAATGGCTTTGAAGCCCTTGCATTCGCTAATCAGTGTCTGTAGTTTGAAGTCTGACAGAGTGAGAATGACGACCGCCATAAAGTGCCAGGGAATTTGTATCGGTCCAAGGTGAACCATGACCTCGCGAGAGTTGACGACCTCCTGGATAATCCAGGTGCGTTTGAACTAAAAGGCCTTTAGCAAGAGCAGAGATATCGTATCATCGCACGCTCATACTTACCCATGACCGGTTCAGCAAATCGGCCAAGAGCCCCCAGTCAAGCCGACGTGTATCCGCATTGTTGTGGAAGTGCCACTGGACCTCTTGTATCGTCGCGCTCACCATATCAACAACCTTACTATGAACAGAAATGTCGTCAAACACTTCAGAAATAGCATACAGCGTGCGGATAGCGTGGAAATCCATCTCCGTTGACTCGCCCAGCCATACCCGCGTACTCACCGCACCAGCATACACCCGTCCCATGACTTGAACATGCTCGTTACGCTCCTTGATATCCTGCTGATTGATGCACAGCGCATCAACCCAAATCCGAAGCGGCTCTCCTCCCTCTTCGCTTCGCATTCTTCGAAGCGCGCGGAAGAGTTCCCCGCCGACGATGATCTCCACGCCGTCACATGTGATGGGGGCATCGGGCATGCGGCCACCTCCTCGGATGTACTGCTCGCCGTGATAGGGGTGGTCGCACAGATCTTTCCATTTGGACGTGCCAGACTCGGAAGTTGTGTTGCCGTCGTCGTCTTTGCCGTAGACGGCCCAGGGTATATCAGACTCTGGGTCGATTTCTTTAGCGGCCTCGATACTTTTGCTCCAGCAATAGCTCAACGCCTCGTACGGCGCGTCCGGTGAGAACAAGTTGAGGTGCGAAATGCCGCATATAATCTTATCGTCAAAGTTGCCGGGTTGAACGGTGAGAATGCGGGTTTCGTTAGGAAGGTTTAAGGGCCGGTATGGATAAGTTGCCATTTTTTCTTAGCGTGGCCGTCTGGTGATTAGAACTAGACACTACCTAACTACTATGTCTGATTTTGTGAACAGGAACAATGCTATAAGAATAAAGAAGACAGTCCTCATATATGTCGGCTCTTAAACTAATCTTGTCTCTCGAGAGGTAACTTTTGTCATTCAGTTCTAGTAGGGCTGTGCTAGGCATCAGCTTAGTAGAAGCACCTGCAAGCGTCATCTTGCTCGATCTGGATTGGCTGGACCCATCAACCCTGGTTCATGATTCTTGCCTGGATGATTTTCCACTTGGACCAGATTGACGGGAGCCCCACTGAAGTTTAAGCGGAGTGCCCCCTCGAATCCTCCTGCTCACAGCTAATACTCCGTAGTTGCCATCGACATACCCCCTGCGAGACTGGCTACCTCTTCAACGCATGAGCTTCTTGGAGCACAGCTACCTTGTAGCAACGACCAAACAAGAACATTGACTGCACTAGCTCTCTAATAAGGTAACCAACCATACAATGTCTGGGAAGACAAGCCTCGATCGCCTATTGTCCGCTTCTTGTCGTCTCAAACACGCGTTGGAGCCGAGTTGAATAGAGGAGTTCAATTCGGCTGTATGCTCCGTTCTTGACTTACGTCCAGGAGAAGCCGGATGTAATAATTCAAAGAGCTAGGGTCTGATCTCCAGCGCGGCAAGCTGTGTAGGAACTGCTATGAATAAGTCATTGACAAGAAGGTCGAGGTAGCAATAATATACTTTAGGTAAGCTTCGAACGCTGGAATGACCTTTCTAGGTAAAGTACTTGGGGTTTAAAAGTTGTCGAGTTCGATCCAACCCGACGTAAAACGAAATCCGGTCGAAAATGCGCCGGAACAATATGTTCGGACAAATGTAACTCAATGAGTCATTTTCCACTGAACGCCAATCAAGCTTGTGAAAATTGATCTCCGAACACGAGCGTGCGCCAGTTTGTCCTCCATCGCTTGATCTTTTAAGCGCGGCCCGAATCTGACATCATAATCTTACTTAAACATGAGTAAACCACTCCAAAAGCGCACTTGCAACATATCCGCGTATTCAACACACCACATCCTTACAAATTTGGGGACGTTCTCAAGCATCGGTCTAAGAAATGGCAATTCCGCAGCGAACCGCTCCGTCTAGTGAAACTCTTAGAGACTTTTACGTCGGCAAGAATGTGAATGATGCTCCAAAGCCGGCGGTGGTCTTGGACGTCGCTAAGGTCCGGAGGCACTGCCAGTCAATTCTGGAGGCTGTCGATGACCTCGGGGTTGGATTTCGCTTTCATGTCAAGACCCATAAGGTAAGTGCTTCAATAGTCAAGTGATATGTAAGATGAGCTTTGTGGACGAGACATGCAGATGATGACCATTACTCCAGACCAAGGAAGTCACAAAGCTTCAGGCAGGCGAGAATACAAAGAGAATCAACTGCATCGTATCAACTGTAGCAGAGATCGACCACCTCTTACCAACCTTCAAAGAATACACCCAAGTCGGTCGCCCCGTCAACATTCTCTACGGTCTCCCGCTCCTCGGTTCCCAGGTCGAGCGTCTCGCTTTATTGAGTAAGGAGCTCGGCAAAGATGGACTCACAGTCATTGTCGATCACCCTTCCCAACTAGACTCAATCCGCCGCCTTTATGATCTGAGTGGTCTCCCAGTAGGAATCTATCTGAAAGTAGACACAGGCTACCACAGGGCAGGTCTCCCAGCCACGGCTCTGAACAAGGGCGGCCTACTGGGACAACTCACGGAGCTAGACGCGGAAGGCAAAGCAGTCTTGGTGGGCCTGTACTCACACAGCAGTCTCAGCTATAAGGATGACACCGCTGACCAGGCGATGCACAATCTCGCCGGGGAGATCGAGGGCTGTCTGGAAGCCCTCCACGCCAACAAGAGTCTACTCGCGGCCAACGCCTCGAGAGAAATCACCATTAGCGTCGGGGCGTCTCCTCAAGTCACCGCTATTGAGAACCTGATGGGTCCTACTGCGGCAAATGGATCCGGTGAATCGCGTCTCCGGGCAGCCATCAGCAAGGTTCGAGATGGATCGCCGACGGTGAAATCCACGTTAGAACTCCATGCTGGCGTATATACTCTCCTCGACATGCAGCAGATGTCTACCCGTTCGCGGAAGGCGCTAGGGAGCTACGAAGACGAGGTTGCCATCTCTGTTGTAGCAGAGGTGTGCAGCGTCTACAACGATGGCGAGCGGGATAAACCAGAGGCGCTCGTTGCTGTTGGCGTGTTGGGTCTCGGAAGGGAGCCTTGTCCTTCCTACCCAGGCTGGGGCGTCGTCGGGCGGCAGCCAGGGTTTGAGATTGCGGGAGAACGGAGGTTAATTGTAGATAGGATCAGCCAGGAGCACTCGATTCTCTCGTGGGAGGTTGGCCTTGGGGAAGACTCCTATCTGCCACCGATCCCACTCGAGGTTGGCCAGTCTGTCAGGATCTACCCGAATCATGCGTGTGTGACTGGTGCCCTGTATGGGTGGTATCTCGTAGTTGACTCTAGCAAGTCTAACAAGACCGAGATCGTGGATGTTTGGGTTCGAGGATCGGGATGGTGAGAGGAATCATATGGAGTCTGTGAGCGTGACAGATCAAGGGCCAGATCTCTTATGGACCAAATCGAAGATGGATTCATATTTCAAGTGCCTCCACCAACTCCTTCAGGGCTTTCAGGCTCCCCTTTTCCCACGTGGTGACCTTTCCCTGCCACTTTTCTCCACCCCCGCCGCCCTTTACCCCCGTCACAGCGTCCTTGATCTTTGGTACCAGCGCCTCAACAGCAGCCTTCCCACCAAGAACAGAGATTTGTCCGCTGTTACCATCATCGCCAGTAGCCAAGACAATAACCCCACCGCAAGCCATCACAGCATCCTTGACACCGACGGTAACCCACTTCACAAAATCCGCGTTGCCATTCGCTCGATGAACCCAGACACTCTTGGTAGACTGCAGCTTGGTCTTGGCGGCGTCTGCTTCAAACTCGGCAATGTCGGCAAGTAGCTTCTTCTCCCTCTTCTTGAGATCGGTCGCGGAGCTTTGCACAGTCTTCACGGTCTGAACTACTTCATCGGACGTGTTCTTGCATGACAGCAGCTTTGAGAGGGAGCTCATTGCACTGAGAGAGGCTGTGGCGAGGTTGATGGCTCGATCACCGACGGAGAAGTACAGGCGATAATTCTTCCCGTGGACTGGTTCACCGTGGTGGACGAGGATGAGTGAGATGTGTGATGTTTGGGAAAGGTGAGTGCCACAGCATCTGCGGCCTAAGTGTCAGCAGTCAAGACTTTTCATGAAAAGCATGATGGGGTAGAGGCTTGCATACGTGTTGCGGTCAATGTCACCGATCCGGATTACACGGACAACTCCTTTACTCTGATCATAGTCCTGCGGCATCTTATGGACCTTGGCATCGTCCGGAGTCTCGACTGTGATTGGGAAGTTGGCGCGAATGATCTCGTTACATCGGGCCTGGATGGCCTGTAGTTCCGCATCTGAAGGTTTCCGCGGGATATCAACGTAGTTCATTGCACCAGTCTTCCCCATGCCCCAGCCGAGAGTGTTGATGGAGTCATGGGTGTTCATGACGGCGGACAAGAGATGTTGGCCCGTATGCTGCTGCATATGATCCCATCGGCGCTGGAAATCGACTTCCTGGCATACCTTCTCACCGGGATTCAGGGGTTGGGGAGAGTGGTAGACGCATCGTAGCCCAATACGTTCGACAAACTGTATCGGGATGGCGGTTGCATCTGAGCTTGAGAGAGGAGTGATTGATCCATGATCAGACGGTTGTCCGCCGCCTGGAAAGCAAAGCCCAGTTGTGTTAGCTTAGAGGCCCAAACCACTCATATATGCCGCGCGGTACCTTCGGGAAAGAGAACGGAGTCGGCAAATTCGACTAACCACACGTCCGCGTCGCTGCTATCGGCGGCTGGTTCCGCAGTTTCGTTCTTGCCGTTCTTCTTTCCTGGTGGTGGAGGTCTCTTTTCACATGAGATGACCTCTGCTTCTAGCGTGCGAACATACGAGTTCTTTTGACAAGCTAATGCCCCGACTACTTGGGCTCGATTTGATTCTGTCACTGCCATTTTCCAATGAGTCTTCGCGATTTCTACGAATTAGCTCAAGTGAAACTCAGTTTCATCATGAGTGACTCAACTGAGATAGTGGCCAACTTCATCATTGAGATGAGGTAAGCAGATAAGATAGGTGGAGACGTTCTTTGGAATGGACGTCGGTGTTCGGGCTCATCCGCCACCGAGTGGGGCTTCGACTCACGTGGTTTTCATTCCGAGAATCCTCCGTTTTGGCCATCGTCAACGACGACGGCAACATCACTCCATTCCGGACAAGATGCATCACAGGTACGAGTCAGGTAGTCTGGAAGTGTGACGACAAGTGGCGTTGATCACTGTTGGAAATGGCTCCATACTCACCTACGATGGGCCAACGGCCCTCCATTTGCCCATTGCGAGGCTGTTCTGTTGCCGCTATGGTCGTAACAGCGTTGTCACGGTCGAGCACTAGATGATCATAGGTCGCCCATTCATACTTTAACATATTATACTCATTAGATGTTGCGATAACTAATACTAAGGCCTAGTTCTCATCGCGCGGCATTGGAAGCGCACGTCCACGGCTTGGTACCCTTCTCATTGGCAATCGACTCAATGGAAGCCCACAGACCAAGCACGCAGATAAGGAAGCCCGTGAGGAACAGGACAATGTTGGCAATAAACTTGCACGTTTGCTTTCCGTCCTTGAACCAGTTGCCGTAGTGCATCCACAACCAAAAGATGCCGGGAAGACCATACGAGAACCACGAGGCGAAGAGCGCGCAGATGAGGCCGAGCAGCGAGTTGAAGACGGGGATGGACTCGGCAATAACCATGGAGAGCGCCCAGATGGCGACGACGATACCGATCCACGCGATACCCGAAAGCTTCGTGCGGCGAATCATGTGCTTCGTGTTGCGAAACAGGCGCGAGAAGATGTACTTTGCGGCAACGTGGCCGTAGATGACGCCGGCGATGACAATGGTCGGGATAGCGATGCCCCAGATGGCCTTGCGCATCGTCTTGGAGCCGGCGGCGGAGAGAGCGGGGGAGGGGACGTCCGGGCCGACGAAGACGTAGATGACGATGGCGGCGAGGAGGTAGAGCGTCGTGTCGGCGATTTGGAGGAGGGCCAGGGCCTTGGGCCAGTCTTCGGGCTTCTTGAACTCGCCAATGACGCTGAAGAAGCAGGAGTGACTCGAGAAGGCGATGGCGATGTTGGTCACGGCGAGGAAGGCGCCGGTGAAGCCGAGCTGGCGAGCGACTTCAATGCTGCCGGAGCCGATAGGGCGGGAGACGGCGACGTCACCGAGAGTCATGAGGACGGCCAGGGTG
Source organism: Colletotrichum salicis (assembly GCA_001563125.1). Lineage (NCBI taxonomy): Eukaryota > Fungi > Ascomycota > Sordariomycetes > Glomerellales > Glomerellaceae > Colletotrichum > Colletotrichum salicis. Next base: position 30,013 of record JFFI01002342.1, read on the forward strand.
ATGGAGAAGCATGCTGCAAACGATGGTCAGTTAAAATTCAGCCAATGGTTTCCGACGCGGGGTTAACTCACAAGCCATGGACATGTAACTGGTGTACTTGAGCGTTCTCGGGAAGTTGAGCACGGCAAAAACAGCCAAACCGACAATGGCCCACACAATCGTGCAAGTGGACGAGTTGGACAGGGTGTTGAGGCAGATGGTCCAGGTCAACAAGTGGCTACCCATGACAAAGACCTGGAAAATGACCTGCGCCCAGCCAAAGACCTCCTGGAAGACGGCACCCATGCCGATGGACTTGCCGATGACCTCGACGGCGTCGCCAAAGTTCTGCACAAAGGGGTACTCGTTGCGGAACTCGGCGAGTACGAGGCCTGAGTATGTAGACAGACCGCTCATGACGAGAATCAGGATGATGCCCGGGACGAGACCGACGGTCGCCAGCACGGAGGGCAGCGAGAGGATACCCAGGGATACAGTCTCGGCGATCAGGACGATGCCGCCTTGCCTGAAAGGTTGTGAGTTAGCGAACCAATAGCAATGGTGTTGTTGAAGGTGGGCGAGGCGTACCACCAGGTGAGAGTCTTGTAGTCGATCAGTTCACCGTCCTCTCCAGTCAGGACGCTGTTGTGCTCCTCTGCCGTCGCGGGTACGTAGGCCGGCGCGGCCTCCTCACGGTCGCCGACATCCTTCTTGGCCTGGTTCTGAGCATCCGTCATCTCGGGGCTATTCGTCACGTCTACGGCGTTGCCCATGTTGTCTCTAGGTACACACAACGTGTGTTCTGTTGCTCACTCCTTGCTGTATCTGACGCGTTGAAGCTGTCAGTAAGTCCGTCCGTTGTCCTCCGCGATCTAGTCACAGATCTTGAAGAGAAGCAGGATCAAGTTGAGAAGATGGTTCAGAGGAAAGTTGAACCACGACGGACGTCAGGTGAGAGAAATGGGAGGAAAACCGGTAAGAAATCTCTCTCTCATTCAAGAAAGAGTCATTGCCTCCGGGGGGGACCAGATTTCTTGATATAATCCACCCAGGCCACGCCGCGATCGGCCTCGTCAACCTCACTGGAACCCGCGCAGGGCGAATTGGTCATACGAGACATCTGCCGAGGCGATCTCGGCGCGTCCGCAATGGTGAACCGCGCAGGGCCAGAGCCGTCAGACGGCCCACGGGGGTGTGAGAAGTTGCGAACTTGCAACGGCACCTTTCCCAGTAGAATGACTCGGGGCCCGTACCTCCGGCCCACTCGGGATTGTGGCGATTTGGGGGACTTGTGCCTGGACGTTGGAACACGCCCCCTGCCAGGCTCTGGAGCCTCAATCACCACAACCACAACCAACCCACGGAAACCCTTCCGCTACTATTGCCTCTTCGCCGTTGAATTCCGACTCCTGGTGATGTTCAAGTTGGTGCCTCATGTGTATACCAACGCCCGCACCTTGCTCTAACCTGAAGTTCGTGAGGGGAACATGAGTCCCGCTACGGCAGCTAAAAATCGATCATTCGAAACCAAGCTTTCTCCCACCCCAAATACCCCCAAAGCTCAAGAAGAAGATAAAAAGTCAATAGGCTGATCGAACACCCCCAAAGCCAAAAGATGCGGAGTCAAAAAGACAAAGAACAGGAAATTCTGCCCGGAACGCGCCTCGTGCAAAAAATCTTCAAGCGCGCATTACCCATCTGTGCCATCTCAACCCATCAAAAAGTTCCACACGTTGGCTAATATTTACGTGATTATATCCACTTGGCACGGGTTTTACTAATGTTGATGTCCCAGTTGGTTTGTGGAGTTTATTCGAATTCAACATCAACGCAAGTCCCTCAATCTGCCCATTGCCCATTTTCACGTAAAAGAATTTCCCAAAGGTCCCCTATCAAAAACCTCCAGAAAAAAAAAGTCTGGAAAGATTTTCGGCCCTATTTCCCCGCGTGGTTCCTCATGATCCACGCAACGCAGCCGATGCCGCAGCCCGCATGCCCGGGGCCGGCGCATGCAGTCAACGCAAATTTGTTCGCCAACGGGTTTCCTGGTGTCCTACTTTTGACTCTTGGATCTATGGAAACGGAAACTTCCCCCTTTGACTCCGCTTCGGTTTGCATTGTCTGCATGGTCTGCATAGAATGGCTCATTTCGCCGCAATCCGCTTCATTCTAGACGCCCGCAACCGGCCGTCTCCATTCCTCATGCCCTCTTCCTGGATTCTGCCGTCGGAGACTTGGAGGCGTAACCATAGTTGCCTGTTCGTGACCTCTCAAGTAGGTTCAATGTTCATATCGGAGAAGGCTTGGAATACTTGCATAAACTGCATCCGCGTAAGTAGCAACACGTGAAGGGGACTTTTGAACGTACCAGGATTCAGCCAGACCGTCGACAATTTGGCATGTGCTTGCTGTTCTTCATAACCACAAGAACAAGAGTCTTCAACTAGGTACTCAGAAGCAGCTAATCAAGACAACGTTCCATTTCCCCGTATTCCATAGCCACATACTAACGCACACACACGTGGATCTGGAGAAACGCGGGAGTCCGTTCCTCGTAGATCCCGTCAACCGCAAAGCCCAACGACGGCTCACGACGGCTCTGCCGAAGTCCACCTTTCCCATTCCCTCCTTTTGTCCCCTTTTTTTACCCTTTTGGGACGAGAGGACTGCCTACTCATGGTCTCTTCCTTCTAATCGTATCATTATTCACCCGCAAGTAACCGAGATCTGAGATCTCCTACCCGTTTTGCCTACCCTTTTCCCCGGATCTACTCACTTTCCCCCAAGCCATGTGCTAAACAGATCAAACCCTTCTCTTGCCCTTCCCGTCCCCCGCAATCTGCAACGTTGATGAAGGGTTCATGTCACTTTAAGAGGGGGGAGGGGGTTTCCCTATGATCAAGATGGCGTGCTTGTTCCTTGTGAGAAAAAACTGGAGCCTTCTTCTAGAGGCACTGAGGCAGTACTGGTGAGTAAGTATATGTAGGGTGTGACTGTTCGACGACTGGGGGCTTGTGCTAGATACTCAAATAATTGCTATGAATGCACCCATGTGTCTACACGGTATCTTATCATCGATTTGGTTTTCAGATCAAACTTGGAGTGTCGACTGCATTGTTGAAAGCCAAGCTCACTAATCGTCCCTGCCTCGGTCTACACAAAGCTCCTCTCGCACACCGCCTCGAGACCATGAGTTCTCTTAGTCACTTCCAATGGTAGCCTGGCTTTGAAAGAAGGAAAGTGTCTGACGAATGTTGGTATATCATCCATCGAGGGATCATAGATCCAGGTATCTATCCAGTCGTCCCTCCCATTTTCATCCAAACTATCTTTTCCTTTCATCTCATATACATTATAATTACAGTGTTAGTTGTATGTAATTGGCAATAGTACACGCTGTAGGGTATGTCTCGTCATTTCATCGGTGTGATGATCACAACTATCCACTCGACCTTCTCTTCAGCATTCTTCAACGGGGTCCACTGGCTGGTGAGCTTCTCCATCTTGCCCGCCTCACTCACCAGACTGGCAAAGCCGGACCTGCTGACCGGTCTTCCATGCTTCTTCGTGCTGCCGTCCGACTCGTCTTTGGACGAACGCCCACCGAGGCCAATGAGACTACCCTTCCGCGCGAGGTAGCCGCCACCCAGCATGATATCTAGCGTGGCGGTCTTTCCGTTTTGAATCACCCGTTCACGCACCGTGTTCTTGAAGTTCTTGGTAATCGACGGCGAGTCTGCGAGGTCGGAAAGGACGGTAAAAATATCTCGGTGCGTAATGCTATCGGCAAAAAGGCCGAGGCCGAGCGCCTCCAACGCGGCAGCCGAACAAAAGGCAACGCTCAGCTGAGCGGCCTTCCTCTTGTTAGGGTCGGCAGGTAGGGAAGACGACCTTGGCGGAAAGGCGGAAGGTCCGTCGGTGTTTTGCAAAACGATGAATCGACTGTAGCCAGAATAAACAGAGTCCAGCTGAGTGGGTGCCGAAAGGTGCTCTTCTGAGCTCGAAACCGTTAGCAACTGCTCCAAGCCAAGGCCAACGCCCTGAGACGGTGACGTGTTTTCCCGATTGTTGCTGTTGTTTGTCGCATGCTTTCGGAAAGGTTGGAAGAGACTTTTCTTGGGTCCTTTGTTGTGTAGACTATCCCTATTGCGGAGACTTGTCCGCCGTTCCTGTTTTCTGTCTCGGCTGCTCGTACGGCTCATTCGGCGACTGACTCGGGACTCCCGACCCGAGGTCTCTTCCTTGACCTCCTCTAGGGCCGGCCCAAAGTTGAGAATCCGGAGAAGATCTTTGTAGCCACCAACGTTCTCCGAAACGTTGATTTGCCCACCAAGGTAGTATTGTAGCTTGCCGAGAGAGTCCACAAGCGGGCAGGTAAATAGAAGGTTCCAATACGGGGTGCCGTCTCTGCGGTAGTTGAGGACGAGCTCTAAAGACTCCTCTTCACGCGCGACGGTATCCCGGATGCGTTTGACTGTGTCCTGGTCTGTGAGTGACCCTTGTAAAAACCTGCAGTTGCTGGATAGAGCTTCGATCTTTGGATACCCAGTAACAGAAACAAAAGCATCTGATGCCGCGATGATGGGGTAGTCTGGGCTCAAGGCGTCCGTCAGGCAGAATGATTCGGCAATACCAGGATATTTGAAGACACGAGTACCGGATAGAGCTGCCGAGGTGGAGATGGCAAGCTGGTGCTTCACGAATGCCGGGTAGATAGACCGGGCAACTCGTTGCTCGACGCATCGTGTAGATTCTGCAAACATCGACTCGAGACCCGGGAGAACAGAGTTCGTCATCTGCTTCATGTCGGCATTCAGTGACTTGGAGACGGTTGAAGGCAGATTTGCTGGTGTCGGCATTGACGAGGCTTGCTTCCCAAAAAGTGCTAATGATTTCGCATATTCCTGGGTCCTCAGAAGGAATTCAATGTCCGAGCCGCAGCCTTGATTCTGGGCGAAATGGAAGAAACGTTGAGAGACGGAAGCATTGGCAAGAACCATTTGGAAAACCTCTCGACCAAGGAAGTCCGGTATAGACAAAGGTTCTGGCTCGATCTCCATGACTGGTGGTCCAAAGCTTCGGCGCAAATTTGTCGAGACGCTGTCGAGACTGGACCAGATACCGGGCCCAAATGTCGGGGATCTCGGGGACCCATCGGGGTTATAGTCGGTGTATCGACGGAAGGCGTCTTCGTTTGTGTGTAAGGACAGGCCAGAATTGCTCCTCAGCCGCAAGGACATCTTATTCGGTCGTGAGCTTCGAGGCGTCGCGGGCGGAGAGAACGTCATGGTAGGAACAGGCAGGCAGGCCGATGTTGGACTGCTTCTCATTGCCAACCCCCGCAGACCCTTTGGACTTTGGTTGTAGTCATCGTCGTATGGCGGCGTCACGGGTGACCTTCGAGACATGGAAAAGGCCATGTTGGTAGTCAAGTAAAAATGAGCGACGAGAAAGGAACGTGATAAGTGACAGCCCTCTGGCAGGCTCGGCCGGACGTAGGAATATGACAGAAAGGCTCGATTACAAGCAAAAGAGTAATAACTCCAGAAAAGGGTACCCGGGTATTAGCAACGACTACAGCGCATGTTATGTGATGCGAAGAAACAAAGTGACTGACACCGATAACACATGCCACCACGAGTTGGAGGGGTTCCTCTGGAGATGGAAAAGACGGCCGACGTCCGGTGCTTATAGCAAACGCGCCGGCGGACGGACCCTGACTCGCACTGGGACAGTCTCTTTGGTGTTGTGCCAGGCTTGTCAAACGCCGTGGGCAGTAGGATGTCTTAGGCCGACGCCACGAACTTGTGGGGGAAGGCCTGGCTTGCTAGAGCCTGGGGCTTGGGAACAAACACACATAATGAGCTGCGTCTGCCGAGCGTTTTCCTTGGTCCATTGTCCCATGGCGTAGAGCAACGTTGAGGCCCGTTATGCGACTTTGCTTGCGTTTGCAGGTGCGCATCGTCGATCACCGTCATCAATGCCTGCCGGCCATTCCATGAATGAGCTGCCAATATGGGCCTGTCGACCTCGCCGATTAGGACTGGACTAGTTGTTGGTCTGGTGTTCCAGGCTTGACCATCAGGGGTCACCCAGGAGCAAACTGCATGTGAGTGTAAAAAAAGCAATGAGGCCGTGCGTCAAAGTTGGTTGGCGAGTTGATTGTGGCGGCGTCGAGAAGCTCCTTCACACGGCGTTTCTACCTCGCCTAACACCACTATGCTGGAGCTAAGATGAACGGAGAGCCACCATGCCATCCGAAGTCTGGTGTCGAGGATGAGCGGAGCGACGAAGGCGTAAGGAACCACCAATGTTGACCAGGAAATGTTGGCTGAATCATGGTCCACATGGTAGACGATCTCCCGCCATTGCGTGACGACGGAGTGGCACAGGCCTATTTTGGGTCCCTCCCAGACCGCCTGGTTGGGATGCCTGTCCCTGTCGGGGGTTCATGAAGGGGCACGACGTCGTTGCGACGCTTTGGCCGGTGGCGGCGGTTGGATGTCGCATGCTGCTTTCGGTAGGATAGCGTGAGGAGACTTTTGAAGGCAAGAAATGTCGTTGTGCAAAAAGCGGCGGTCAGCACAAGGCGAGAGAGAAAGCAGCGCGAAGATGGACGTTGGCCCTGCAGCTGCCATTGGGAGTTCCGTTGACAGGATCCATGGCCGTACGTCAACGCGGTAATTTAGGTATCCGTACGGATGCAGAAAGGCGAGAAGGAGGGCCTTCCGCGTTGGCGTTTCAGTATAAATGAATGTTTCGGATACCATCGACGTGAATGTCGCAGATCGAGTAGAACATGTCGCTCCTTGAAGCTCAGTAATACTGGCTCCGAGCTCGCTAGGTGGACCGCAGTTGGCGTGCACCACGGCATCTTCCTTGGACGGGAGACCAACAGTATCCGCGATCTCGTCGCCACACCACCCAATGCTTCTGGTGTTTGCTGGTGTGGCCCGGTGACCATCGCAGCTAGTAGAGCGGCGGGGACCTTGAAGAGGAGGGGCGGGAGAAGAACTGCGAGCAGTTAAAAACCGACTGTGCGTCTAGCTCATGGCTAGGTGTATCAGGTATCCGTCCTTGCGGGAGGCTCTAAATGGTCAACATCGAGCCGTTTTCAGGTGAAGAACGATCGTCGACTTGACGAGTCGTCACAAACGACACGCGCGGGAGGACGACAGACGGATTTTCGAGAGCCACAAAGAGGTCTATGCTTGGTCAAAGTTTGGCGGCATTCCATCGTCTCGCCCGGGCGGCAGGATGATCAGACGGTCTTTGCATGGATAGCGGGCTGCGAGATGGCGGGAACGAGTTCAGACGAAAGAGACTGTGGTCTGTGTGACCGAACTGGCTGATTGTATTCCTCGGCTGCGCAAGTAGAACCGTCGACTTGTCGTCGTGTGATGTGCGGGCTGCAGAGAGATGCAGAGGAGAGGGAGGATGGGAGAAGCCGATGGAGAGATGGAAGGGCCGGGATGCACAGTGCCGGACGGGAACTGCTGACGGTACATACCTACCGGCTTCAAAGGGTACGTACCACCAACGCTCGTCGTTTGCGCCTCAGACATCCGTCAAGCCTCAACGGCCGCTCTAAACTTCTCCCGTGCAACCCTCCTCCTTGTCTGGATGACTTGCTATTCAGCTGTCGAACGGTGAATCTGAGGGACTCTGATGGCGTCAGGATCAGTCGTGATACGCCCGAGCTTGATGTGGCGAGCTTGAACTTCTGCCATTGCCCTAGATTCAGTATTTGAAAGGACGTGATCGGTAAACAGCTCGCCGCCTACCGCCATCCATCCGTGTGAAAGCTGGTGACACTGTGGGAAATCATGCAGGAATCAGTATCCTCATGCTTAGCAGTGTGGTGGCTGACAACCTGTTGAGAAAAGAAAGCATATTTGAGCCACCCTCAGGCTCTCGGCCAGACCTTTTTAGCTCGCAAGCTGTGGGCTCAAGAAGCATAGCTCATTCAAGCTTGTGACTGTCAAGAGAGAGTGGAGGACTTATGCAAGTTACTTGATGAAGCGCAGAGTGACCCCTCTCCTCTGAGTCCTCTCATTGCAGGAAATTAAGCTTGGTAGGAGTAGACAATCAATGTGACCCTTACATATATCAAATCACAAAGCTACCCATGGAATCTCTTCGGTACCGGAATGGACGAACAAAGTTTAACAGAATCGGTAGTCCGATTCAAACCTTAGCCACGGGATCTCACAAAGGCTCCAGATGTTGGCCAAATGTTGGCCAGATGCTCAGGCTCCAAGTCCGGTCAATCCCAATCAAACTAAGGAACGCACCAGTCAACGTCGCCTATCTGAGTTAGCTGGAAGCCGCCGCAAGTACTACCATCGTCCAAGAATTGCCGGCCACAAGCATAAATTCCACGTCGAGTCAATGAGATGATGGCTCAGTAGTGATGAGGATGAGAGAGATAGCCGTGATGATTTGGACAACGCCAAAGCCCAGGAATACTCTCAGATAACCCTGTTTCACTGATTATCTTAGTGTAAACCAATTCACATTGCACCAGCTTGACTTCCCCGTCATCGTTAAAGCTTGTAAGATGGGGTTCATCATTTGATCTCACAAGCGGCTCCTCAAGAGAACCTGTCGGCAAGAGTGGGATACAGACGGCAATATCTTTGGGAGTTGAACTGTACCTCTACAGTGAATGCTCTGGTGGAATGGGGCATACATGTACATTGGCTCTCAGGAAGTTGATGTTGGTCAAGAGGTTGAAATACCATCCACCCCTGCCGACATGAGCTCCAACGCTCTTGATGCTTATGAAGCATTTCTATGTACCGGAAGTGCAGCTAGTAAGGTGTTCTCAAGTCTTTGATTACTATCTGGGTATTTTGACCGCATTTTTGTTTTGCAGGTAAAGAAGGCACTCTTTGAGGTTTACGTCCCGTGGCTGACATTCATCTTTCAATCAATTCTTTGAAAGAATATGCACGGCGAGAGGGTTCTAGGCCCATGATCTCATTATCATCCTGTATTATGTCAGCAACATTGGATGCAGTACCTAAAAAGAAAAGAGCTCGCCAGCTGGCCCAGGCGGAAGGCCACTATAAAGGCTTCCCTGCGGGCACTAAATCGCTAGAACGGACTTCAACGGCGCTGGAAGCAACTACATTGGCCGGCGAGGGACCCACCTAGCAGAGCTTGGGACGCCGTAACACCTCAACGTCGCCGAATTTCGACGTTCTCCACCTACGACTGCAACCACAACTCAATTCTCATCATCGTCATCCCGGCTCATGGACCTGCTATCCTCCCCTTGAGTCCAAGGAACGTCGAAGATCATCCGTCGTATATGCAGACCATTCAATATCACTCAACACAATGCCCCTCAGCCATCGCCTCGGGCAAGCTCTTGCAGAGGCTCGATCCAAAGCTCGATCGGTGTACCATCTTCTGCGTGACCGCGGCGTCAATGACGAGGCACGCGTAGCTGTCAGAATACTCCTTGGTACTCTCCACAGCCTTTGGCTATTGTTTGAAGACTTTTCAGAAGAAGGCACTTCGCCAGCGTGTCCAGACCACACCCTTTTCGACGACTTGACCGATCTTCTTGATAACCCCATCCTTGAGTGGTCGACAAGCTCGGCATCACCAAAAGACGGACCCCCTTCTCTTTCAGCATTTACCTCAAGAATCTACCAGATCCAGGGCCAGCTAGGTTCTCTTGTCCTATGCGACTCTTGGGCTGCCTTGCTCGTACGCTTGTCGACGAACGGTCACCGCAAAGATGTTCAAAGCCAACACTTAGATCATGCACTCGACTCTGCACCCAAGCCCACAGAGATCGATAGCGACACATGCATTGCCCTACTTTTGAGCGCCGATTTCGACGACAAGCCGGTTGATTGCTTTACGCACAGGCAATATGTCGCTGAGAGAGATATGAAGCGCCCCCAATATGGTGCAGCAGCAAAGCTTTTGCCGGATCTGGCCCGCCAAAGATACACCGACTACAAGACATCAATCCACGTGCTTTTCCACTCGAGAAAGTCGTCGCACTTTTTTCAATGGCTATTGGAATACGCCAGGCAGGTATGGCCGGAGACTTTCAACCTCGGCTCCGGTGCCCTGTCGATGGCACCACTGCATCTGCTGATGTCGAGACTCGAGGATGAGTCGGTCACCCCTTTCCATGTTGCTGCTTCATTAGGGCTGCCTCGGCTCTGCGAGCAACTGATATCGTGGGGAGTAGACGTCAACAAGCCGAGTCCTCTGGGTACACCTCTTTATTGCGCATTGCTTGGTCAAACGGCTCTTCTAGGACGCTCTGCCGACCCTGCGCAACTAGTATGTGACTGCAAACCTACCGACTCCCAGGAAGAGACAATACGGGTCCTCTTGGATTCAGGTGCTTCGTGTACCGCGGAAACAGCTGGACCCTGTCGAGACGAACAATTTTCACTGGCAACGTTGGCATTTCTGATTTGCCAGGCAATCCGTGCTCCAAAGATTCTACTTCGCCTTCTAAAGTTGGGGATCGCTCTCGACATGAGATTTATCCAGCTCTTCCACGGAAAGGACTCTCTTTTGCATTACTGGCCGTCTCCTCTCAAGCCACCAACACGTTCGTTCTTGGAGGGAATGCTTCCCGCCATTCTTGATAGAGCAATCCCCGAATACGACATCTACAATGATATTTCACTATTGGCTACAGGCATCTATGAGATCCTAGACCACTTCAACCTAGCTCGTCCTTCGAATATCGCCGGGTCTCGACCTCTTGATGTCTCAGACACCTTGTATGTGGATCTCGTCCGAGAAGCAGTCCAAGATGGCGAGACGGCAGTTGTCAGGAGGCTTATCTTGGATCCTCGCTGGGATCCAAACGCATATATGGCTCCTCAGAGAGCACTGTCAAGTGCATCGTCCGACAATGACTTCGCCTTGGACGAGCCTCGAAAGGCGACCACGATACTACACCATGCGGTCGAGACCGATGAAATAGCTCTAGTGGCTGCCATCTTGACATCAGGAGAAGATATCGATGTGCATATACGAAACCATAAAGACCAGACACCCCTGATGTTGTCAGAGTCGCCCGAGACCTTGAAACTCCTTTTGGGCCATGGAGCAAGAACTACAGATACCGATGAGAGTGGACGTAATATCTGGCACTTCGCAGCCGCCAATTCAGACATCGCCCTACTGGAATGCCTTCAAGAGCACGACAAGCACAAAGACCAGAATCTGAGGGGTTTAATGACTGACGGCCAGACCCCCATTGCCGAGGCTGTCATCTATCCCTTCAGCTCGATGAGGCACGGGCGGAAAATAACACCCGAAGCTCTCAAAGGGGCGATTCACATGCTCCAGACCTGCAAGCCGGATCTTGCCTACCTCAAAAGCCCGCAATCTCTTGTTTTTCTGGCTGTTGAATGTGGCTCAGCGGATCTACTCCGCAGCTTGATTGACTTCGGCGCAGACCCCTTTGAAGTTGATGAAGAATCTCAGAATGCCCTGCACTTCCTCAACGTGTCGGCCAGAGAGCCTCTGATCGATATTCTGTTGAACTTGGACTTTGAACTCATCCTCAATGCCGAAAGAAGATCTCCGGCGGAAACAATTTTCCAGGTTTTCAATGACAGGGCCCTGTTTGGTCCCACCTCAGCCATACACCCCGCCAGACTGGCCACCCTCGATGCTGGCGTATACAGCCGTCTGCTTGACTACAAGAATATTCTCACCAGCCGCGACGATGCCAACATGGGGCTTTGGGAGCGGTTTTCTCTCACTGTTATGGCAACAGATGCGCCTAGATGGCTAGTAGGAGTCACTGCGCAAGCGTCTCTACAAACCGCTGTAGAGTGCTTGATCAAGAAAGGGGCCTTGGCCAGGTACGAAGAGGAGAGTGGGCAGTGTGGTATAATCCCAATTTTCTCGAGGTGGACGGAGATCTCTGGCACCCAAAAACTATTTCCCAAGTGGCTACGAGCAATACTATTAACAATCCTCGAAATCACGACGAAATTAGACCAACTGAGAGAATCGCCAGCTTTGATAGAGTTCATCTCGCCGGACGATGAGGAAGAAGACCCTGCCCCTGCCGAAGAGTGATTGGGCTCGGGGGTGCCTGTTCACGGGTGATGTCGTGCTCAAGAACAGCTGGAGTGCACCCTGACGCTACTTCCTCAGACATTGACGCAGATGGGTGAGAATGGGGCTCAGCTTCGACGGAAACTTGTGTGATGGAGAGTATCGATGGAGTCAAGATACGCTTCCAAAGCGGCGCGAGAGTTTCGTATATTGCAACGAGCGACGGTTTCTTGTCTTCGAGAGTTTTCTTGTGTACGTCGAGGCGTTTCCTGATATCGTGAAATGGATTCCGGTGGATCGACATGCTCGCTGAAGGAGAATCACACGAGTAGGAGAAAGCGCCTTGGAGCGGTAGTCGGGTCGCAGGATACGAACTTTCAGGCATTGGAAAGTGCACAGGGCGGTGTTCTGGAGAGTCAGGATTGGACTGAACGAAGCGTCTGAGTTTTTTCGATGGGAGTTGCGTAAACAAGGTGTGAGTACTGTAGCCTTTGGCCTGGAGGAAGAAAATTGAGAGCTGGTCTGAAATAGTGATCCATCGTCTGGAGGGTGGGTATTGGGGTAAACTGCTTAGCGGAGCGTCTTCACTGTCATGATATCTTGTTTTCGATACCAAGATAACTTGGTAAATAGACTAGTCACTTTTGCCCATCAGCCACGCGTAAGAAAATGAATGTGAAATTATGATTCAAACGACGAAGGAGTGCAATGAACTTGTGAAGTACCCTTGCCGCATTCAGGCCTTGAATTGTGGCAAAGGTTAGTGTATTCGATACATTGACCCCACGGTTCATCGCGCTTTTCTGCCGTGATTGAATGCAACCTAGACAGCAAGAACACAATGGAAGTGCTTCCACAGGGCCTATCGCTTTCTCCAATTTAGCATGGCGCCAGTGTTCAACAGACTGATGAAATAAAAAAAGAGTTCACCACCGGTGTGGCTACATCTCTTGGTGCACTTGCTGGGATTTGAACTCGGGTACTCTCGCTAAGCCTGTCGTCGAGTAGGCTCTTAAGCGTAAATATAATTGTCGACCATTAACCGTTCCACCATCCAGCTAGTTTGACCTGACCAACCGACCTAGGAAGGCGCCTGCTGTGCTGGTGACGAGAATGGGACTGAGGGGGGGTATATAGGCTTGAGCCTTGGTCACGGGGGTGTATTCGGAGTGAATATACGGATGCGTGGGCGGGTGGATGATTCACTGCTCAGATGATTTCTCTAGCGTCAAGGTGGACTCAGCAATGCCCGTCTGGAACTCACGCGAGATTTTCATAGTCATCTTGAGAGCATGATCATTTACTCATCTTGCGTTGTTTCAACTCCGTTGCCCTCATGTATTCCAACGCCTGACCCTAGAAAAGATAGAATCAGGTAAGGTCTTGTGAACATGTCGAAACTCAGCAACTTATGCCTCCTCTAGGATATTACGTATGTCAACACAAGCACTTAAACTCAGAAGTTTCAAAGTTTATCGATCTTGGCTTACGACTGTGACAGGATAAAAGATTACAGGCAGCATCGCGAACATCAAGAAGGGACAAAACATCAAAGCCCAATTCGGCGTACATGCACTTTAAACTAGGCGCCAAAAGATAGAAGACAGTTTCCAGCTTGTTGCCATGTCTCAAGGTCACCTAAGAACGCCGCTCCGACTTCCCTTGTTGAATGCAATCTGCTCTCCTCTAACCTCCGCAACACCAGCTCTCTCATACACCTCGTTGAGTCCGTCAATTTCTACACACTCCACAACAATTATGTAGTGTGACTGTTGGGGGTTGCCTTGCAAGTCTTTCCTTCTCGCCACAATGACACACTTGAGGTTCGAGAGCATTCTATCTGGATTGTCGAGCTCCAGCAGAAGGCCATTAGAGCCCTGGAAGTCCCATATAGGCGCCTTGATCTCGCATACGCCCTCTCTTTCACCTCTCTCCCTCATGCTTTGATCTGACCAAGCTCGAAACGGCGAGATGATGTCCGCTTCCCAAGAATACTTGTTGAAGGGAACATTCATGTACCTAATCTCACCGTCGTAAGCCATCCATGACCAGGATGGAACATAAACTCCCCTAAGTAGTCCTGAATTGATCCGACTTAGGCATCGGCTTGCTCTTTGCCACAGCAGACATCGATGAAAAAATGTATCAAAAACTCCATGAGCGCCAACAGTTTTGAAAGTGCGGATGAGACGCGTTTCAAGCCCGCGAATGGCAACTGGCCTGTCACCAATATTGCTAAGTGCTAACCCCGAATACTTCTGGTAGAGATCTTGATAAAGCTCGATCTTCATTCCGCGTACGTAGGTGTCAATGGAGTGGGGAAAGTCTGAGTCTCCCAGAAATGAGGCTTTTCGGCTGAGGTATCGAAAAGTCAGTTACAGACCAGCTGAAATCGGACCCAGGTAGACTTACTTTCTCATTTTCGTCATAGTTTCACACCGTACTCCCCTTCCACATTCCCAGTACGTCTGATTCTCTGAGAAATAGATTGTGCGACGGGACAGAGCTCGTTCCTGCAGAATCCAAGCCCGCTTGTTCAACTCTCCCTGCTCAATATCACGCCCAAAGTCATCGACAGATTCGCAGACGTAGTAAGAGCCCCTGTCAGACTCTAATGTAACACAACGTCTTCCCGGCCGAGATCTCAAAAAACCGTCCTCGGTACCGCTTGCACAGCTAGCTGCTAGAGTCGCGTAGGCTGAACTGTAAACCTGTTCCATCAACCGGGATTCCCTCTCCCAGTCTCGAGGATCATCTTGGACGATGCAGAGCGAATCGATCCAAAGATATCCAATACCAAGGCTCCGTGTGACTTTGATGGCATCTTGAAAGGTTTGAGGGAGCTCCGTAATTTTGATATCCTCTTTGAAGCTTCCCAGATTTTCCTTCAGAGTACAGAATTTCTTGTGTTGGTCTGGGGCCCCCCATCGATGCGATAGTGCGAGATATTTTCCCGGGTTCGTTTGCCCACGATCCGCGCAAAGCAATTGGCATGATTCAGAGCCTTCAGATCTTACATCGATAACTCGTGTTGGAAGAAAGGTGTCGTTTGATGTTGGGCTACAGTCATGCGTATCGTCGCAGACACGCATCCACGTCGATAATACTGCGATGTGCGCTGGACTGCCAGCAGCCGGAAGGAATGGCATTCCCATCTGTGCACCACTTAAGGGCTTGTCTTAAACACGGAATCAGTACGAGATGAACGAAGGGAACTTGTTGTCCTCACCTGGCCGACTGTAAAAGACCGCAGCTGGCCGTCCAGGTCTTACACTTGACGTCAAATAGTTGTTGAACTTTTCAAATTGAATCTGCCCATAGCTCTTGGCTCCCATAGATTCAAGTGAAGCGTGCATTAGGCGACAGAAATCACATACTCCTGCCCTGTTCGCCAGTGCTTCGATGCTATCAGAAAAGAAGAGTCGATGGGACCAGAGCCGCTGCTGGAGGTCTTTGCATCGAGTACAAAGGGCGGCGATCGTATTTGAAAGTGGTAGCTGGCGAGAAATGTCGACTTTGGACAACTCCCGTGCTGTGTTGACATCCGGACTACACTCCCATTCATTATCAAGCTGGAAGAAGATTGCTGATCAGAATTTGTAGCTCCTGTTGAGATTGAAAGGAGCTTACTGGCTAAGTAGCGGTACACTGTCAGCATAAAAGTCAGGCAACCAGATCCCAGATGCGCAGGTCAAGCTTTCAACCTTGAGTACCAAGACATACCGTCTGTTGCATCAGTGACCATTAGCAAAGGTCACATATCGTTGGAGGCTGCTAACGTACAAACTAGATCGGATATTAGCCCTTGATCATGTATCATTAATATCCGAAGGTTGTCAAAACAGGATCCATACCATCTATGCCACAGAAATTATTAGCCATGATCACTCAGCTTTTAACCACTATGAGCAGACGTACGTACTATCGATGTCAGTATACAACATTGCAATCTGTAAAACAGGGGGTTCTTACATCATTAGAATGGCCACTGTCATTTGCACCCGCCAAGTCGGCATCGTTGTCTACCAGCGAATTGGTTATTGGAGGGGAACGAGATCCTAGGAAAGTTACTCTTCACCTCATGCACTAAGGCCGCGGCGACCCCCTGTACCTAATTGAGAAACACTCAAAGTGTCTCCGTATTGTCCCGGCCCTCTTGGAGACGCAGCCTGCCAATTCATCCACGCAATTTTTGGCTTTGTGCCCGAAGCTTCCGCGATGATGCCAGCCAGCGTTTCATGCAATTCAGTAGATGTCGCTCGATAACGAAGGTCGTCGACGAGATTCCCATTGAAGCTGCTGTTGGTGTCCGATCGAATGATGCTCGGGTTATCTGGGCCATCGGTCGCATGTAGGGTAGTGCTGCCTTGAGCACTGGCGCTTCCAGATGACTCTGTCCTCGGCTTACTTACCTCTATGACTAGGAGTCGTGTGCATACGAGCTCCAAAACCTTTCGAATGGCAGTATTTGGTGGACATCTTGGGTCCCTCCTGATCCATTCCATCCACTTCTGGACGCTGGGTTTAACCCTGACCGCCCCAGTTACTCCAGCTCCAGATACATCGAAGAATTGCCGTGTTCTGTTCACAGGATGGGCTATATCATCACCAAAGCGAACCAGTTCGGCCTTTCCGTACAAAAGCCAAATCAGAAACTCGAAATAGATACATCCGATGGACCAGACGTCATACCGTCGCGACCGTGGTTGTTTCTTAGTTAGTAGCAATACAGCTTCAGGTGGCTCGTACATCACTGTTCCGTTCATCGTGCGTGTAGCCTCGTTCCGCATCTCTGTCGCCAAGGTGTGAACTTTAGCTAGACCAACATCCGCAATGACGAGGAATGGCTGAGAACTTGTATCAGAGCTTCTGGTATCTTCAAAGCAGAGAATATTCTCTGGCTTGAGATCTCCGTGTCGACATGCGGAGTCTTGTGCTGAATGAAGCTTCTGCATCGCACCAGCCAGGCCACAGAGCTGGCCGAGAGCCCAGCTAACAAAATCCCCATCAAGCTTACGAGGAGGCTCCCTTCCCCAATAGTCTCGGAGGTTGCCACCTTCAGCCCACGGGAAAATAATATAGTATCGATCGCCCCTTTTGTAATAAGCGATCGCTTTGATGAGGTGCGGATGCTTCATTTCACGGATCATTTCCAGAACTTCTGCCTCAGCCTCGGCTACGCGCTCGTACTCATCGGCCTTCATGTTGACATTTTTCAGCTCTTTTACTGCTACAATCGGATGTCCGTTTGTGTCGACCGATAGGCGCTGCTTCATGTGAGTGTTGTATCCATGAATTCTGTAACCATGGCTTAGCGGAGGGGTCTGTGTGCACTTACAAGTCTTGAGCTCTTCTTAAAATGAGATTGATGGATAGACCACTTTCCCACCGTGCTGAAATGACTCTCTCTGTGTCCATCAGGTTGCTCTAAGAACGGCATTCGATGGTTCTTGCGAAACGAGTATCTGAATTGATGTTCGTTGAAGACCGGCCCGAGAAATTGCCACTGGGTTTCACAAAAGAGCCACGCCGAAGTAACATATTCCCAAAAATCGTCGGCAAAAACTTTTCTGGTGATCTCAGAATGGCGGGTCTCAGTGGAGCGAGTTCTCACTTGGCTGGTTTTTTTGTCGATAAAGAGAGGTAGAATGGAATCGACAAAGTTATTATCGTAAAACAGGTCAATCCGTCCCGGGTGGCTAACGCAGGCAAGGATCGCAAAAACTCTCCTTGCCCCGGGCTTTCCACAGACGAAGGAGGCGATGTTTGATATAGTCTCTGGCGACTTGGTCGTTTTATATATGGACGATAGGGTCTTTATGACCAACTGCGTAGTTACCCTCTCTTCCAGGACGGAGCATGGGAGAAATTTACTACCCCCGCATGTTCCTGCAGGAAGCTGCGCCGACATTAATTGCCTCTGAAGATTGGCCATCCCGCTGCTATGGCCACTACCGTTGCTTCTTCTCCAAAGACTGGTAATAGATGACTTCTTCCACAACTGTGAAGGTATGCTCGATGTCCTTCTGGTATAAATGGTGACTGAAGATATACGGCGCGAAATTGGTTTAGGCGAATGCTCGAGGTCCCGGTCTCTGTGCGATGTGTCTACTGTGAGAGTTTCCCGAAGGGGCTGCTTGTGAGCTTTGGTGACTCGATAGTTATGCTCGGGCACTTCGCCTTTCTTTGGCAACACGTTCAGCTTTATGTCGCTTCTCTCTGCATCTTGGCATGCTAATGGGTCCTACTCACATGTGATAGTACCCAACAACTACCACAAAGCAAGGGTAAGCCTCGCATTTCAGGAATATTTCGACGAGTGACATAGCCTCCACATTATGGATCCAGGCGAAGTTGGATCTTATGCGATTGGACTTGTCCGGAGCATGCAGCAGCGTACTTATGCAGACACGAGTTGGTGGGCTTAGTGGTTGATGTTTGCCGTTTCCATGAGAGATTACGACTTTCCCCTCTTATGCTCGGCCCGCATCCTCCACGACTACTTCATTGGTTCAGGTCGCCTTTCGGTGTACACCATTATGCCTAGACTTAAGTCCAGCTTCTTTCTGACAGACTTGCAGTACCGGAATATCCAGCAGCGTCGTAAGTACCTAACAGGTAGGTTTAGGGTTGTCGACTCTAGGTTCCAGAAAGATTTCGTCCCTCAATAGTTGGTGCTATTGGGAACGTATGGAGCACAACGATGCTATGCATTCTGGATCCATCATGATAATTTGCAAAGCAAAGGCGAGACAAGTTAACCCAGGTCCGAAAGTCCATCTCCCATGCGAAAACATTTCCTCCAACGGCTTCATGTTACCTGGCCTCCGTGTGCCGCCGAAGCTGGTGCGCGTGGTTCGCACGCGTGTCGCATGGATCAAGCTCAATCAGGCTCGGGGGTCGAGAGAAAACGGATATTCTCCAGACTCGGCATGCCAACTGCAACCCTTACCCGATGCGTTCATTGCCAGTAGTGTGATGACTGCATGACGCCAGATCAGGAAGCTGTGAGCATTGGCTAATAGTCTATCAATATTTAGCCCCATTCACACAGATCATGGTTTGGTGAACTAGACTTTTACTTCGGAATACGCGATTATTATAAAGAGTTGGACAAGAGATCGACATAGGCCCTAGGGCATGCCATAACAATGCACGAACACTTCCAGACCTCCCAAAGTCTCGAAATGCCTGCTAGTATCCGCAGAAGAAAAGCAGCCCTGTGATGAAGTTTGTTTTGGGATCAGGCTGTGAGCATGGCATCTATTACCCTGACGTGCATGTACTGCGATGACGTGAGTTTGCCCAAAGTTGGTGTGTCTGCATGTGTCTGCACAGCCAAGGAGGGCGGGGTAGGTGCATCTTATCTTTTAACAGAATCTGCAGACTCTCTCCAGCGCCAGATCAGGCTGAATCAAGCAGCTTATCTTTCATTTCGTGTAGGGTGTCAGTACAAGAGTTCGTTATTGGACTATAGTGCCATAGAGGTGGTCTCCAGTCTGCGGCGCAACCATGAAGGGGGTGCCAGCTGACCCCGGAAATCCCCGACTATATGACTGCGGATCAACGAAGCGGCTCCCAGCGAGTCCCCAGATATGCCTTGGGTCGCCTGTTTATGTACAAGTTCTACATGGAATGTGTCAACTCTCGGGCAGTGGAGCGCGAAGATGTCGAAGCAACAGCCCAGAAAGACGTGGGTGTCCCTTCGGCAGTTTGGTTCTGACAGTTAGTCCAGCGTGGCGAATGCCTATGTGGCTGCCTTCATGGCCGCCTCAATTTACAGCCTGCTTTGACTTGTGCAATCGCCGGTCATGGTCAATACTCAGAGTTTCATAAACCCCCCGCGACTGTCGGTGATCCTGCTGAACCCAGCTTTGAACTCCAGTCATCTGTGAATGCCGTCCCTAATACCTGACGTCCAGAAATGACACCTCAACGACCAATGACTTCTTCATCCCTTTTCCCAAAGTTGAAAGACGCTCGTCGACGTTCTTCTATCATTGGCCAGGACTACCTGCCAGTCAGCAGTCTGGACAATCTCATCACCAAGGAGACCGTCGAGAAGGAGCTCCCTAGAAGCCTCATCAATAGGATACTCCCTGATAGCCTCCCAAGCAAAATCTTGAAGAACGCAAGACGGCTATTTGCAACCCTTGTGATGATCGGAGATCCTTCCGCAATTCGAAAGCTGGTCGGCGACGGTCTTACCGATGACGATTTGCCGTTTGCTAGGCCAACTCGTGACCATCACGGTGGTATTTTGGAGACAAAGGGGAGACTGGAAGTCAGGTCATTTCAAGACTGGAACAACGAGGCCAAGGTGGATATGTTTCTGGAAAAGCAATGGGACTTTCTTGCCCCAATATTGGATGTCTCAGGGACATCTGCGGTCTTTCAAGTAGATTCAAAATGCCCGCTGCCATTCTTGAGGGCAGCCCCACTTCGGGGTGAACACAGCAATATTGTCTACAAGAGCGAGCTACATGCAGCTCACCAAACCGGTTCTGAGGTGAGTCCCTGGATCTGCTCCCACACTGAGAAATCCAGGCGCTAACAACTGGTATGCGAAGGTGCAAAACACGGACATGGTGATCGCACTTAAGGTATTTCACAGGTCTGAAGGGTCTGAATTATTTGAGAAGGAAAAGGAGAACCTCCTGAAGACTCGCGGTATCGAAGACAGACATCTCATTCGGCACTTGTTCTTCTGCGAGAGAGGTCAGTCTTACTTCATAGCCTTCCCATGGGCAGAAGGGGGGAATCTCCAGGAGTTCTGGATGCTACATACGTCAAATCGGGAATACATGCTGTGGTCTCTGCAACAGATGCTTGGACTCAGTGGTGCTCTTCGGAAGCTCCACGATATCAATTTCCGTCATGGAGACCTCAAGCCCGGGAACATCCTTCACTTCCCACACGTCGGGCTAGGTAATCTTGTTGTTGCAGATGTCGGGATTTCGAAGGTCCACACAGCTGCTACATATGAGAGATCCATAAGCACCTTCACCAGAGCGACTACACCTTCATACGAAGCACCAGAAGCCACTCAGAAGACAAATAAGCCTAGACCTCGCAGATACGATATTTGGTCAATGGCATGCATTTATCTCGAATTTGTTATCTGGATGATTCACGGGTTCAGTGCCATCAATAGCTTTGCCGAATCCAGGGAGGACAGGACGTCCATTATCCCAACTTCAAACTTTTACGCGCTTCGGGGAGATAGTGCGGTTATCCATCCTTCAGTACTTGACGCGTTTGTAGCTCTGCGAGGCGATCCCCGCTGCGGGGATGACACAGCGCTAGGCGCTGTCATCAATCTAATCACCCAGCACTTGCTCTTGGTTCAAGTGGACGATCGCGTTACCGCAGACATTTTGTACGAGAAGCTCGAACAAATCGTCCGTCGCGCTACCAAAGACCCCTCTTTCATAATGAATCAAGCAACAGCTCCCCAGGAGACACCAGCTGTATTCGGACGGCCGGTTGAGATTCCCGCATGGTTGAGAAAAGCCACCAGCTGGGAGCAACATGAGATTTAAGCTGGAGGATATGTTTTGTTCTCTGTGTTTCACTTTTGACTGAGGTCTTCGGCGGACAATTTTGACCTAGGCACGAAATTTTTTTTTCAAATCTGACCGGCACTTTTCGGACGTTCGGGGCGATGTGTTCAGTTCACTTTTCAAAGGAGTAATACTCTCTCGGAGTGGATGATTAGGCACCAGCCCGCGACACAAATAACAAATAGTGAACTATTTCTCTTCACCAATATATTACGGCACATAGTTCGCTCGCATTAGTTCAACGAGAGCTAAGGTAGCAAGCACATGATAACCGTCAAGCGCGAGTCGTTCTCATAGGTACCTAGTCAAAGAAGCTAATGGGACCTTAATTCCATTGCCTAACTCCTATAGCTACACGTATCAAATAATGGGTAATATAATCAAAGAGTCTAGGTCCCCAAGGTATTCTGGAACATGTGTGTGCTGTCATATTGTTTTAAATTTACCTCGTGACCCACGGATATTTACTGACGGCTGAGTCTCGGAGACTAGGGGCTGGAATTCGCTGAATGGCGCCCACCTTCGCGTGACTTGGAGCACGACGAGCCCGGAGCGCAAGCAAGAGAATAGGACCTGGCGCTTTGGATATTTTACGCTGTTCCATAACATCTTGCAGACGACGGGGG
Source organism: Colletotrichum salicis (assembly GCA_001563125.1). Classification (NCBI taxonomy): domain Eukaryota; kingdom Fungi; phylum Ascomycota; class Sordariomycetes; order Glomerellales; family Glomerellaceae; genus Colletotrichum; species Colletotrichum salicis. The sequence goes on from JFFI01002342.1 coordinate 52,238, forward strand.
AGCTATTGCGGGAGGTGCAGGCGCTGGTCGCGCAGTTGCGTTAAATGATGTGCTACGAGTCTAAGAAAGGGTACAATCTAGATTTTCCCGCTACTAGTATATTTGAAGAAGTACCTCTATCGCTTTGTGCTTGACGGGGTTGGGCATTGTGCAGAGTATTATTGCGCTTCATATTGTCCCGTCGTCAACGACGGTGCTGTTCCTGACGCGAACGAGAGCTTCGGCGCTAGGGAATGCCTGGCAGACTATTGCGCAGGCTGTCTCCTCGCATACCAAAGAGTAGTTGATATGGCGGATAGGATGACGGGTGATGAAACTAGAGAGAGGATACTCTCGGCGGGGACGGACGCCTTTGGCGTTGGAATTCGCCGCTCAGCTGATACATGCAAGGTGGAAATAGGCCCGGCAGCTGTACAGGTTCGTCGCTTGCTTGGTCGAGACCGTAGCCGAATTTCTGAGATGAAAGTTACTTCTTGTCAGAACAATCATACGGAATCTCCAAGCTGTGGCAGGTATCAGTCTCGCCCCAGTTCCCTAAGTCAAAACTGACGGCCCTTGGTTTTTCATCTCCAATTCTGTTTTCAACACTTGTGAACATCGAGATATCCGTAGTCGCCGCTAATACCTAATTTCGTCCGAACGCATGACGAACTTCCAATCACACGCAGAATCCGGCTGACCGCCTGTTGGACCATATTTTGTACCTTACCAGTAAGACTTGTTGGAAAATTGTTTCCAAACATTCCCGGTTCTGTGCAAGGGTTCCTCGACTTATTGCAATCTCCCTATAACTCTAATCAAGACTGATTCAACCACAGAGAAAATACGGATAACGAGGGAAGCCAAAGTCCGACATAGTACATGCACGAGGTTAACCCGCCTCCTCAACAATCGATATTGAACATGCTTTGGCACACATATATTTGGGCAAGCCTGTTTCCGAAGTGGAGAACTGTGGTGAATCATTCAACTAACAAGCCTCATCTTAGGATGAGCCTCTCATGAGCGGGAAAAAAAAAATACATGCCCCTTTTCCTCAGCTTCTACTACTGAAGAAAAAAGTCTTCATCATTTCGCTAGCATCGTGATACAAAATTTCCATTGTTCACGTGTAGTGGAAACCCGTTTCTTGCCGGGCGGTCCAGGGCTCCGGCACGTGGGGACCAGCTACATGACTCAGGCCAGTGAGGTCCACGTTCCTCTTCTCGAAAGGGGTTGCCACTCATGACCTAAACTTTCCATGAACTCAAGAGTCTAGACCGCGCTCCCAGCGGACCGCGCAAACCAAACATAGCGCCGAAACCGAACATGTGGCTCTCGATGAGGCGGTAGGACTGGGCATGGAGTTATGGGAAGACCCTTGGTTTAAGCCCCTGACGGAACAGATATTTACGGCAGTAGAGACACAAACAAGACGTCTGGTTGGCTGAGCTCGGATGACGGCAAGCTACAGCGAATCGGGTGCTTCCGAGTGGGACACGCATCATCGTGGGAACTCTTGAGTCTTATGCAGGATCTTCGGGTTGGCCCTAAGGCCGTCCTACGGCGGAGTCCCCCTGGCGAATGACGGCAAGCATCCCCGATTTTGTTAGGTAATAGGAAGTCGGTGCCCTAACGAACTTGCGCCAGACCATGGTGTGCTAGCACGTTCATGGAAATTCGATCTGCTGCTTCTCATGGAGCGGTTTCGGCCCAAGTGGAGTTTGATGGATACGAGAAAGTATTTCCGGTATGAGAACCTTTCCAGGTTACCGGAGGGTCCGGGTGACAAGCTGTCGACGTCGTGAACCGCCGGTCCGGTTCGACTTATAAGAAAGGGGTCTTCCCCCATACTTTTCCCCACGATCCACTTGTGCCGTCAGACTTTTTCTTTGGTAATATATTGTGCTTTGGTATCTTGGTTTTCTTCTTCTCGCGGCTCCATCCTACTCCGCTGCCAAGTTGGAAGATACTCGCTCGTTTTCTGAACGTCGATGCAATGGCGGGAATCTCACAGTCTCCTCCCGATGACGACCCTGGCCCCGAGCCCGGCGGTGTCGGCTCGGCCTCAACAGCAGCACCTGAGCCAGTGGAATCCGCTTCTGAGCCAACATCCGGCTCCGACACGGCCGGGACAAGCACCCCTTCCGAGGCCGCAGCTGCAGCCGCCCTAAGAAAAGAGAAAGGCCGCGTCAGATTTAACAGCAACGCGGCCGCGACCAAGCCTCCAACATCACCACCACCAGTTCCAACTACACCCAAGCTTGCTCCGGCACAGCCAACTAGACCATCCATCTTACGAGGCGGCTCCGGCAGTTCCATCCCTACTGTGGCTACCTTTGCCAAAGAGGAACCCCATCTTGCGGATGAAAATGAACGCCAAGAAGCCAAGTCTGCCGCGGCAGCTGCTCAAGAACGAGCCCGGCAGATGGCAGAGAACGTTCACTCCGGCTCACCGACCCGCGAGAATCGAGACTCCCTCGAGTCCGCGACCACCACCACCGCAAGCGAGTATGACCTCGGAGGAGCGGAGGGAGCTGGAGGGTATATTGCTCTCCAAGACCTTCACTCCCGTCAGCCACTCAACGGCAAGTCTGCCGAGGCCGAGAAGAAAGCTCACGAGCACCAGGCCGCCCTCAACGACGAGGCTTACAAGATTGTGAGAGCTCACACCTGGCGCCTTGCCGAGAAGTCCGAGAGCGTCGCCGGCCCGTCCAACGCCCAAGATGCAGAAGTGCACAAGGCCACTGAACACCTCCTACAAGAGATCAACGATGGTCAATACGATGGCGTCTACTCTGTCCCCGCACCCACAGAGTACCGCGGAAGTGTTCTTTCACAGCTGCTGAAGCTTTACAAGCCTGCGGAATCAGGCAATCAGTACCAGTCCTCCGGGCAGACCAACCGCAGCTCCGTGACTTCTTTCTCATTTGGTGGACCGCTGCCGGGAGCTGGCACGCCAGGCTCGAACTCAGGCACCGCAACCCCGACGACGCCCAAGAAGAAGAAGTGGTACGAGGCGAACCGCTCTCAGGAGACTCTCGTCAACCTCATCGAAGCATCCGCCCGCCTCGCTAACCCCAACACGCAAGGAAAGCCAGACGAGTCACCAAAGAATGGCAAAGCGCCAGCTAAGAAAACACGCCCGAAGCACAAGCGGACTGCGAGCAATTCCATCGCTGCGTACCTGGCCAGACAGGAAGAAGAGGCCAAGATCACCGTCCACATCGCCGAAACGCTTTCCAGACAGGAGTACATCATCACGCTCTGCAAGGCATTGATGTTGTTTGGTGCGCCTACTCATCGTCTTGAGGAGTACCTTAGCACAACGGCCAAGGTTCTTGAGATCGATGGCCACTTCTTGTATCTGCCAGGGTGCATGATTGTCTCTTTCGACGATCGATCCACCCATACCACCGAAGTCCGTATCGTCCGCGTAGCCCAGGGTATCGACCTCGGGAAGCTCAGGGACGCCCATCACGTATACAAAGAAGTCATTCACGATGTTGTCAGCGTTGACGATGGCATCCAGCGGTTGGACACCCTCATCAAAGCCAAGGACAAGTTCCACGCCTGGATCCGAGTCCTGGTCTTCGGCTTGACCAGCGCCACTGCCGCCCCCTTCTCGTTCGGCGCTCGCATGATCGATCTCCCGCTCTGCTTCTTCTTTGGCTGCCTCGTCGGCTTCTTGCAGCTCATCGTGGCCGCCAACTCCAAGTTGTACAGCAACGTTCTTGAAGTAACGGCAACTGTCTTGGTAAGTTTCCTGGCACGAGCCTTCGGCAGTATCAAGGGCGGCGAGCTCTTCTGCTTCTCAGCTATGGCCCAGGGAGGCATCGTCATGCTTCTACCTGGATACTCAGTTTGTAAGTGCACTCTTCGCAATACCCCATCGTGATGTCCCACCCTAGCTGTACCTCCTTTGTCTCTGCGCTTCTCGCGTACGTGTTGGGGATGCTACTTGCCCACGGGCACCAAAAACCTAGGACAAGCCGCTGATGGCCCAGTGTGTTCCGCCCTCGAGCTTCAGTCCCGCGCCATCGTCCCCGGTTCGATCCGCATCGTCTACGCCATCATCTACTCACTTTTCCTCGGCTTCGGCATCACCATCGGCGCCGTCCTCTACGGCATGTTCGACGAAAACGCCGTCTCCACGACGAGCTGCACCAACTCGATCCCTACTTACTATACCTTCATCTTCGTGCCCCTCTTCGTCCTCTGCATCAGTATTCTGTATCAGGCAAAATGGCGCCAGGTGCCTGTCATGCTCGTCGTTGCCTTCGCCGGCTACATTGTCAATTATTTTAGCAGCTTGCGCTTCAGCGCTGCGCCGCAGGTCGCCAATGCCCTTGGCGCGCTCACCGTCGGCGTCCTGGCGAACCTGTACTCGCGCTTGAGGCACGGCGTCGCGGCAGCCACGCTAATCCCGGCCATCTTCACACAGGTGCCCGGAGGTCTAGCATCCACTGGAGGGCTGCTGAGTGGTTTGAGTGCAGCCAACGCAATCACCAACTCGACGCACGCCGTTAATGGTACAAGCTCTGTTCAATACTCCGGAGGCGAGTCTCTGAACACGGTCGTGTTCAACGTCGCCGCCTCCATGATCCAGATTGCCATCGGTATTGCCGTTGGCCTGTTCATCAGCGCGTTGATTATCTACCCGCTCGGCAAGCGCCGCAGTGGTCTATTCAGTTTCTGAATGTATACCACGCTCCACGCATGGTATATTCAGCTACAACTCCGTAGTCTTCTCTTCAAGTCCGGACCTCTTTTCTAGCATCATGTCTAGCCTTTCAGTCCATCGTACTCCACTGGACCATTCCATGTAGTTCAACAACCAGAACCAGACCGGTAGAGGCGCCCTGCCCTACTTCAAGGTCTTCTATAGCGATCATAGCACCAGTCCTCCAAGAGGAAACAACAGCAAAAGTAAAAGTCATGTACGTATGTAGATTATTGCAAAATTGGGGGAATGCAAGGCGTTAGGGTGGATAGTAAGGAATCCAGTCGTTACCGATAATCTCGTGCTCTATTGCCAGCCGGCCTTGATGTGATGAAAAGCCTTTCAAGAGCTCTGATAGCGCAAGTCCCATAATCATCTGTGAGACATAACAGCTCCCATTAGGAATCTATCGTCCATCGTGAAGCACTAAGCAGACAGCTGAAGGGTATCTTGCGCTATGCACGGGGAGAGCTAGAATCTGGCACCAGATCAAGTTCCTGGAAGTAAATACAATTATCGAGTGCAATAGAGTCCGAGAGGACTACATAGGTGTTGCAGCGCCACATATAGCGCTGCCGACTACTAGCAAACGATACCGCTTTCAACAAGCCGATTACCCGTCTTATACGGTAAATAGATACGGCCCCCCATACGGGTCTCTCCTTCTTAGAGAAATCAAGCCATTTCTACTATATATGTTTTTTACTTGCTACCTCGCTTTTTGATACTAGGTAAGTTGTTGTTACGGCACCAGCGTTGTACAAGAGAAACGTTGAGGGGTCATTGCCTGTGAGCAACACCAGCATCGAACGGTTTCCCTCGCGGACCAATAGCTTCCAATGAGATATCATAAAGTAATTAATGTTATCTTCACGTGAGTTTTATCTGGCGATACCTACCAAAACCATCCAGTTGGTCTCTCTGAGTGATACCCCATATGATTATTGGAAGCAGGAAGTCGAGCCAGCGATCGAGCATCGGCATACACTAGCCTTCTCAGCCGCAATTGTATCGCAAGCCGTACTGCTTTTGAGGCACGTATGCTTCCTGACTCCTGAATCCTGATTACATTTGAGATCAGTTGGAGAAAACGCCTTGAATTCTGAAATTGAAATAACCAGCAGCGCGACCAGTGTGGCAATTCCGCAACTCACGTAGTACGCCTCCTTTTGACTTGCATACCAATCCGATTCCAGAAAGCAAACAGGAGAATGGCGCCGACATGTAAGTAGTGCCTCCCAGAAACCTCTTCCATCCCGAATCCATGAGGCTTCTACACATGGCTGCGTGTGCGGCCGTATCTGCAGCCGCAGGACGGGGGCGTTCTAATAACGCGGTCGTTATCCTCTGTGTAACCATGTCTTTCTGTTACGGGCTGGACCCTAGTAGTGGATCCGGGCTAAGGCCCGGATTCTGCCACCTCTCACCACGCCGGATTCGCGTAGGCTCCACCTAACGCTAAACCTCCGCGAAGCCTTCGCTCGAAAACCCTTTCTTCTTCAGCTTAGATCCTATATACTGAAATCACCCCTACGTGGCCTCACGAGGGCTGGGCTCTTAACACTTTCATGAAGTCTGGCGGAAGTAAGCGTCGGTCCAGGCCGCCTAACTTTAAACGCATTCAGCATCGAAAGGTTCGGTCGGCATCCCGGATTGATCCGCTCCTTTACCAAAGAGCTTGTATCCGCTTTCCGGGTTGAATCAGGCTGAAGGGTACCCGGCTCCCCAAGGCCATGGGCCATGGCTCATCGAACCCTTCTTTGATTCCCGATCTCACTTCTGAGTCGAAGATGAGCTTTGGCGACATTGAACACTGGCACCTTCGATGTGATGTCATTTTTGTGGGACGCTCGCCGCTCACACAGGTAGAAGGACAACGAGCATCTCAAAATCAGGATGTCAGTGGCTCGCGATCCACGGTTACACACGACCGGAAATCATTAAGTCTTTTTGCGAGACCTATGCCATTACCAGCGACTGACAGTTCGTAATCGGAGTCGAGAGAACGTCTTCGGCGCGAATAAGAGACAGGGCCAAGCTATTGTGAGACAAAAAGCGCCTCCGGCCGATTTACGCCAATGCCAAGTCAACGTCCCGTTTTGGGCCCGCGCCATTAATCTCGGTCTAAGCTTTTTCACAGGCATGTGTTCATCTGCCATTTTGGTCCAGATGTCTGGGTTAACAGTTCGGACCGCGGATTCCACGGATTTCAAGCCTCGGAGATGATTATCGTTTGGTTTTGGAATGCAAAGTTGTGAAAAGCTCGAAAGAAAACCTTAGGCTCTACTTTCCTCCTCATCGATTATTTGGCAAGTTCTTTTAAAACCCCGAGCCTGGGTTACGACTTTTCAATAGATCTTGACTCGGTAAGCTAAGACACCTGCCACCGGGTTCCGCCCTGTCAAATAGACAAGACGACACAAGCCGATTTCCACTTTCAGGTTTCACCCCAACTTGTTCAGTGTGAGGTGTCAGCCCGTCCGAACAAAAGCGTCAACTCTATTCGGGAAGCTAAAAATGACATGGATAAAGTGCCCGGCTCTAACGATTTTCGATCAAATAGCCTCGATCTACCGCCACTTTTAGCTTGCTGCAAACAACGTTCCTCAAGCAAACCGGCCTACCCGAAGGCACCACACTGTCATACCGGCTGGCTTACACGCACTTACACCAGACGCATCGCTCGCCTCACTCCAAAAGCTGCCACAGGTCACCGATGCGAAGGCTTTCAATATAGAGGCTTGTGGCTCGGAGGCCGAGACGGATTTTGATTCGGCTTGCATTCTGGCCATCGTCGCTAATCAGTTACGGATACAAAGAGGGCATCGTCATTTACGGCTTAATACTAGGTGCGAGGACTTCGGCACGCAGCATTACATCCCGCACTTGTACAGACGAGGCTCAAGTAGGACGATCATTACATACACACTACGCCGTCAACCTGTCAAAGCTTGTATAACAGCTCTGGAACCACCTTTTTCGACCTCCAGGGAACATACTTATCTGGTCCCCTAAGTATTGACTCTGCTCTCTCCGCAACCCACTTCATCTCTGAATAGGGTGCTGGGCTAATATCTTTCATCATGCGGTTCACAAACCCATTCTCGCATCCTCCTCGGGACACTTATGAGCGGCATTCTCTCATCGCCGCAGAACAAGATGGACGAGTCTCGCCTTCAGCAGAATCGCTGGACGAGATCATCGACGTCGAGAAGCACGAGTACCCCTTCCTGATCTCAGTGAGATCCGCAAGGAACTCAGTGTCATCATTCCTCAACGAACACCTTCACCTCGGGGGCGACCTAACATGGACAGATCGCCTCCTCACACCCCTCACCACATTGAAGCCATTCGTCTTTCTCTTCCTCCCCACCTTCTTCGTCAGCCCCTTCAACTACTTCACGACATCCTCAACCCAGCGCCCGAAGTCAAAGAAATTAGGCCCAACAGCGTACCTAGACGGTCTACGCGGCGTCGCAGCCTTCGTCGTCTACATCTTCCACTTCTCCTACCTCTGGTATCCCGACCTCCGCTGGGGCTATGGCCTTGGCCACGAGATGCTCTGGCAGATGCCCATCATCCGGGCCCTACACTCCGGCCGCGCCAGTGTTACCGTCTTCTTCGTTATCTCGGGCTTCGTCCTTACACTTAAGACGCTCACAATGATCCACAACGGTAAAATGGATCAAGCGTTTAGCGCATTGGCCGGCTCAGCATTCCGCCGCCCGTTTCGACTGTACCTCCCTATCTTCGCGTCGACATTTATTATTGCCCTCTTGGTATATGGAGGGGAGTACATAAGGGACCCTTCGGGAGCACCTGTACCGCCCCGGGGCCCGACTCTCGACCAGCAGTTACACCATTGGTTCTGGAGTACGGTGGACTTGCTGAACCCTTTCCGAGTTATCGTGAATCGGGAGAATATGAAGGGAAGCGAGTACGATGGGCATCTCTGGACAATCCCCGTCGAATTCAAGGGCTCGTTGCTCGTCTTCTTCCTCTTACTCATTTTCGCTCGAGCAAAGAGATGGATCCATATGGTTGGCGTCACAGGCGTCACAATCTGGTTAGTCCGTATCGGCGATTGGGACCAAGCTCTCTTCTGTGCCGGACTCCTTCTCGCAGAGCTCTCCATTATCCTCCCGAACACCGCCCCGACGACAGCAGAGGTACCCGAAGACGAGCTTCCTAGTTACAGACTGCGCGTCGTCAAAAGAGTCGGCTCAAAATCCATCCATACTATCCGCCACGTCGGCACAATAGCCCTATTCTTCCTCGGTCTACATCTCTTCTCCTATCCCGAGTACTACGGTGCCTCGACCCCCGGCTTCATCACAATATCGCAATGGGTACCGGACTACTACAAGGCCATGGGCGACCGCACCCAACTGTTCTGGAATTCCATTGGCGCCATCATCTTCATCTTCGCCATGATGTACTCCCCGCCCGTACATGTATCGTTCAACCTGAAGGCCATGATTCTCAGGGGTCGCAATATCCGGGTGCCCTGGCACCAGACAGGTTCAGACCTCGACGACACCGAAAAAGAAGAGCTTGCGGCGGCTGCGACCTCCTCTGCAACAGAGGCCGAAGCAGAAAGGGCCGAACCTCTCCTCCAACGCCCCTTCACCACCAGTTTCGCCCAGTACCTTGGACAGATTTCCTACTCGCTGTACCTATGGCACGGCGCCATCAACCATATGGTCGGCGTCAGGTGGCTATCACCGGCGCATACAGCGTTGCAGCTTGCTGGTGCCCAGGCCAAAGTGCTCACGGAAGGTGGTAACGCCGCTGCTGGTGCTGAGATGGTGAACAAGGCATGGGGTGCGTACGGGCTTGCGTTCTTCTGGGGGTCCTTGGTGAATACGCTGGCGCTGTTTTGGGCCAGCGATGTGTTTAACCGGATAGTCGATGTGAATGCTGTGAGGTTGACTCGCTGGCTTGGCGACAAGGCTTGGAGGAAGGATTGATTCCCAGGGGTGGTGTAAACTGACATTTTCATTAGCCTTGCATTCCAATAGGTGTCTTCATAACCTTATCAAATCAAGATTAACTATGTTATTTAACTTGATGTCCCTACGGAGTAAGTAAGTACGTGGGAGATATTTCCAACCTCATGTGTAATGAACCATGCGAGGAACGTACTGGCTTAGGAATCGCTCGTTAGATTCATGTAACACGAGATCACGCCCTTTGTTCTTTCACACGTAGACAGGTTGCGGTGACGTCTCTCAATGGTATCATCTCAATTTACCTAGTATACAGAAAGTGATCACCCCGAGGCTGTCTACATCCGCTGTACTCATACCAGTTTTCAAGTTTGTCATCAAATCATGCCGCCGTAAATCCGCATCCAGTTTTCCCGCTCTCATTAGCAACCGCCGTCGCCGAGCAAACTCCCTTGGGCCCGACACAGCATCCAGAAGCACAGTCCGCGTTCGACAGACATTGGCCGGTGATGAATTGCTGCCCATTTCCTTTGCCAACATTCTGTGAGCCAGGAGCACCAGAAGAGCCAGCACCTGCACCTGCACCTGCAGACGGAGCAGCTTGAGGCGGCGCCGCAGCCTCAGCCGCCGCGCCGCCGCCTGTGGAGCCAGTGGCGGCACTCGCTCCCGTGCCGGTGAAGCCGCATCCCGCCTTGCCATTCTCTGTTGCAACGGCTCTGGCGGCACAAGCACCCTTGGGACCATTGCAGCACCCCGAGGCGCAGTCCGCGTCAGACAAACACTGCCCCGTGATGAACTGCTGGCCGTTACCGGCACCCACGTTCGACGAGGTCCCTGATCCGGCGCCGCCTCCACTCCCAGCGGCTGCCTCCATGGACGGTGTGGCCTGGCCTGCTCCTTGGGACGCAGCGGGTGATGCAGCAGCGCCACCATCGCCGAATCCACATCCTGTTTTGCCTGCTTGATTCTGAGCTCCGAGTCCGGAGCAGATGCCGGCGCCGTTCAGGGTTGCGCAGCAGGTCGAGGCGCAGTCTTTGCTGTTGAGGCAGGCCCCGCCGATGAACTGGACGCCGTTACCATTGCCGACATTCTTGTCACCAGATGGGTCTGGCGTCAGGTGGCTGGGGATTGCAAGGGCAGCGGCAGCGACTGGGGTATATTAGTCAAAACTGGATATTGGGGTGACAACGACCCGGAGACGGGAGGTGCGGGAGAGAGAACTTACAGAGTGCTGCAACAAGAGAGAAGCGAACCATGATGTAATGAGAGTAAGAAGAGAATGAAGCACTGTCAAAGTACTGGAGTATAAGAAATACAAGAATAAGAAGTAAGTGATCGATGCTGGCGCCTTAAGTTAGATTCACGTCCAGCTCGCGGACGTCTGCCATATTAAGTATGTACCCGGTCTCTTCATTCTTTGACGATGAATTATCGATCCGAACATTTCTGCACGCCTTCTAGGGCTCTCCGCGCTTGCTGATGCTTCCCGTCTGTCAAGCAGGTCAGTCAAAGATGCGACGCAGGTCTGTCACAGGGGCACGTTTCTGCAACTGAGGCTGAGCAAGTGAACAACCAGAAAATGTAGCTGAATGACCAACATCTTTCTCTTTTCGTTACGTAGGAGTGCTGTCAACATTCGGGACCGCCACCCGGCGATCCTGATGCCGTCGAAACCCCATGAGACCAGATGATCAGAGACCATGGCGCGGCGTAGACCAGTGAGGTTGTCGAGGCTGACGTTGGAGAACTGGGTCGCAGACGAGGCCGTCCCTGTCGTGCTAATGTTTCGGATGGGACGAAACATCGGAGAACGGCAAACGGGCCTAAACGCGCTCTCGAGCCCCTGAACCAGGGCCACCGACAGCTGCAGAAAAAGAGTCGTCGACTTGATATGGTATCCATAGAAATTCTGCATTGCGCGGGAGCCCTCCCCTGCCACGATCTTCCGACGATCCAGGTTTCCCCATCTTCACAGGTAGCGTGCGGTCCAAGCCCGTAATGGTAGCTCATTCGTCTGTTGTCGTTGGTCTGGCTGAGACCAGCATTGCGAAACGGGAGAGGCTGTCAGCTCGGTGTGGTCTGTCCGATGATGGGCCGTTTGAAGCGAAGAGTCTCCTATTATTCGCGAAGATGGATTCGACTCCACGGTGACCCAAAATCCAACCCCATTTCTCTGGGGTTGGATGTGAGAGAAGTCGTACTCTGAGGACATGGTGCGGATGGATGTTTGGCCCGCCTCACAGCATGAATTTCCCACCAACTATCCAGTACGGCCATACGTAATACCTGATCTAAGCCTCGCAGTGTGGTGTTCACATCTCGTAAAAGGAGGTTTGGGAATCCGTGGTGCTGCCTGGGCGAGATCCTTGAAAGGGGCAACCTCGAGTAACGTTGCTTCATGACGTGACGTAAAAGGAACGCGACGGGCTAACCGTCATGCCGATTTCAGTGTTGAATGTCATATCTCGAGAAGGATGATTTTCCCGTGGCATTGTCAAGACAATATGCCAAGAAGGAGACAGACGTCGTTGGATGTCAAATGTTCAGCAGAGTTTGGCGAAGTTGCGAGGATCAGCCAAGCAGTGCCCTGTGAGGAGGAATTGACTTTCCTACAGCGCAGGGGCTCTCCTGTTCAGTGCTCTTTTGGCAGCTTCGGGGGATCCAAGGCCTCCCGAGGTCCACTCCGCTGCCCTGAGCTGCTGAGCTATCTTCCCATACCTTAGGTGCCCTGGGCTGCTGGCGAAATCTCTCTTATCTTATCGCTTATCGATGGACCATCTTATCGTTATCTCCTCCTCACCGGTGACGCGGTGTCCCTCCCTCCTCCATCGGGCGAGACCTTGTGAATCGCATCTTCATCTCATCACCGAACTTCACTCCAAAGGTCCTGATAAGAGACATTTCCGCGCAAAAAGCTGATTCTGACTTATCCAACCCGGAACGCGCCAGGTTCTCAATCCAACTTCGGAATAATGCACCGATGCTGTCTAGAATCGATACCATGATGGAGGACATAAAATAATAACGCCCAGGATGCAATATACTGCGGTCTCTTGACCAGCCTTCCAGGAAAGGGTACCCGCAGTCCCAGATCACAGGTAGAGCACCATCTGATGTGGGCGAATCGCCGAGGCGAACTCCTAACTTCAATGAACACTGCTCACTAATTTGGTCTTCCGTATCCTAAAAGGAGCTTCTCGGACGGCGAACGCTCCGGCATCCCCAACACAAAAAACCCAACAGGGACTGGATGCTTAGCCATGCAAAGTGGCTGTTGGCTTACATCCTTCGCTGCTTCCCCGGTAACTCTGATTGGACCACAACACAGACTTCAGTTGCATCACTTCTTCCATTGCAGCAACTCGCCCAGGGTCTACCGGCGCATCCGTGGTGTTGACCTGGCTCCTGGAATACTCCCAACGGCTAACCTGCATTTGACACCTCTCAAGACGCACCTTGAACCTCAAAGCTGCGTCGCCCTAATCTCGCCCTATCCCATCTTTGGATTCGTCGGCCGATCCTAGCTAAGACATGTCGTTGGCTGGAAGCAGTCGAATCCCCCTCCCTCAGGGTGCCTGAGCAGTGACATCAGGTATCCCAACATTCCAGGAGGACCCCGCTTGTTGGCTTGCGGAATTCATCGCACCCTTCCATCCTCGTGTCGACTATTGAACTGCTTCTACTTCACCATTGGGACCAATTACTGTGTGAAGGACCCAGACCAAAGAGTTGAATCATCTTCGATATGGCTACGCCAGCACAAGATGTCGTAGTGGAACCGGATGACTTCAATGACAACGACTCTTCTCTGGGAGATGTCGGCAATGTACGATCCCTCTACGTCCTCGCCAAGGTGCTTTCGTGACTGATAGTTGCCGTAGGATGGAACCTCCTCAACCGCAAGCTTGTACAGCTCAATTCTCGACTATCGCAAAGAGAATGGCCGCACCTATCACAAGTTCCGCGATGGGAGTCAGTAGTGACGCTTCAGTATGCTCCTTGCTCCTTCACTGACACCCTGTGAGAGTACCACTTTCCAAACGATGAAGAGGAAAACGAGAGATTGGGTTAGTTTTGCCGAACACCACCTCCATTCACAAGGCTGATACTAAGCGAACGCCCGCAGACCTTCAACACCACATCTTTGACCTCTCTTTCGATGGCAAACTCGGGCTGTCGCCCCCAAACGAGCCCGAGTCCAACGTTAGCCGCGTCTTGGACCTGGGAACGGGAACGGGCATCTGGGCCATGGACTTTGGAGACGAGCATCCTGGGGCCGAGGTTGGTGTTGACACAACAGTATGGCCTATAGTCTTCTTATGCTGATATCGCAGGTCACTGGCGTCGATCTGTCACCTATCCAACCGCAATTGTCAGTTGTTTCCTACCGCTTTCACCACAGACATGTTACTGACAGAGCATACAGCGTACCGCCTAACGTCAAGTTCGAAGTCGACGACATCGAGGACAGCTGGACTTACTCGCGTCCGTTCGACTACATCCACAGCCGAATGATGAACTCTAGCATCTCCAAGTGGGAGGAATACATCCGCCAGTCTTATGAGTAATCAAAGATACAACATCCCCTTTTGCAAGCCAGGCATTAATGCATCATGACAGAAATCTTACCCCCGGCGGCTGGCTCGAGCTCCAGGAATTCGGCCTACCCCTCTCTGACGACGACACCCTGAAGGAGGAGCACGCTCTCTATCAGTCCATGAAGCATCTTGATGAGGCGGCAGCCAAGACGGACCACGCCTTTGTCGACCTCGACGCACTCAAGCCTATGCTAGAGGCAGCCGGCTTCGTCGACGTGTCGGAACTGCGCTTCAAGTGGCCCAGCAATACGTGGCCGCGACACGCAAAGTTCAAGGAGCTCGGTGCCTGGAACTACGAGAACATCACAACTGGGCTGCAAGGGTTCCTCATGGCGGCGCTGACTCGCGGGCTGGGCTGGAAGTCGGATGAGGTGAACGTGTTGGCCGCCCAGGCAAGAAAAGATGTCGGAGACCGGAGTATTCATGCATACTGGCCCATGTGAGTTGTCATATTGTGTCTTCTGTTGTCTGATGGTTGTAACCTGGGGCAGATTACTGACTCGTGAAGGATCGTGGTGTATGGAAGAAAACCTGGCTCTGGTTAAGACCACGCCAAAGAATCAAGGAACGATCTGTCCGGGCTGGGACCGTGAAGGACGGGCCGGGTGGGTTCCTCCGCACGGAGCACATTTCACCAACGTTGAGAAACGCAGCCATCCTTACCCCGATTCGATCCACAATTCCCGAGCAGGCGGACGAGAGAAAAATTTTCACGGACGAAGTCATCGAGATTTCGGACTGACCGAGCGAGCCCTACCCACGCACACACACCTGCCACCCCCACCCGACTCCCTCCATAGGACCACACGAGGCCGATCTCTTCAATAATTAATAACCCGCCTTGCTAGCTCAATCGGTAGAGCGTGAGACTCTTAATCTCAAGGTTGCGGGTTCGACCCCCGCGTGAGGCTCAAATCCTCACCGCGATTGACAAAGTCATTCCCCGGGTTATGTTTTTCTTTGGCTTTTCTCTTGGTGTCTTCAATCGCCTGCCTGCCATCTTTTGTCGCTGGGAACTTTTTTTCTTAACTCATTGTTACTAATGGTTCTCATGGAGTTGTAGGAGATATATAGTAAGAGAGAGAAGACCTATGATCAAAGTTTACCTTGACAACGGAAAAGAAGACCATGCTCGCACAATCGCGCCAAAGTATCGCAAACGGTGGCTGTATGGAACATCCCCATCGTACTGAAGGTAATCAATCGCAAGAAATCATCAGCAAGCATGATATAGAACCACCAAATCCAAACCCCCTCACCCTCAAATCCGCCACCCAACTCTCCCCATCATTCATCCTCAACCTCAAACCCCCTAAACTCAAACACCCGATTCCACTCCGGATCCGCAAGCAAATCCTACGCAAGTTCCTTCTCAACCGCCAACGAGATCTCGTTCCCCTCGTCCTCTCCACCGGGACTCGCGCCCACAACCGCAGGACGCAGCGGGTAAATCACCACGAGCCCTGCCGTCACAGAGTCCCACGGACACCGGAACCCGCTAGGGCAACCGAAGCCGAAATCCGCGGTGTACGGGTCGGCGTCACGCCAGTCTGTGACGAGGAGGGTCGTGGGCGGGATGATGTCGGAGCCGGCGTAGAGGGTTAGCTTGTTGCGGATGTGGGCGATGCCGGATAGCATTGCGTCTATGACGGTTGGCGTGATGCTGTTTGTGAGTTGGCGGATGTACCTAGAAGAGACTGTCAGTGACTTTCATTCTCTTGTGTTGGTCTAGTGTAAGTCAAAGGTTGGTTGGGCGAGATTCGCGGGGGAAGGAAGAGGAAGGGCAAATATGAACTCACCACGCAAGCTTGGAGAAAGGCGCCTCCTCAATAATCTCCTTGATTGTGAACTGCGGCGCAATCTGAGTGCTCCTCGATGCGATAGCAACGGCAATCACATTTCCCTGCGTGCGCGCCGGCATCGGCTTCCCCGAAGCATCGCACAACCGCCTCCTCACATCCACCGCCTCGACCCATTCCACAAGGGCCTCTGGATTAGACTTGTGCAACCGGGCTTTTTGCTGTAGCAAGACTCTCAATAGGTACGCATTATGAGCATCGTAGCTTGAAATCCAGTTGCAGTTGTCGCTGTTGCTTCCATCCGCAGCAGGGACAGTGTCCGGTGTCGCCAATCGCTTCAACTCAGACAATCCACTCCGTGGAATATGAAAAAGCAATCTTGAAGCAGCCCTCTGATCAGGATGTCGCGACGGACGAGGCGGTCCGTCAACGAGCTGATCAGCGGGCGGGTCCGGGGCCGTGACGCGCGAGAGGTCCAGGCACGCGGGGTCTCACGGAGGCAACTCCGGCAGCGTAGCAGCGCTAGCGACTTTCGCACCCGACGCCGACGCAGCCCAGATGGCGGCACAGTTCTCAGCCAACTGGTGAAGTTCGCCCGTCCACCCTGTGACGTCGTTGGCGAGGTGGTGATGCATCATCTTCAATACCAGCCCGTCCCCGGGGATAAAGCTCGCTTTGAAGGAGGCCGCCTTAGGGTTGTTCTCTGGGCGGTTCGAGGGCTTTTCGGCGGGTGTCATGGGCGCGACGCACCATAGGTTCAGGTCGGGGCCGAAGGCGCGGGTGCTGAAGTGCTGCCGTTCAAAGTCGGCGTAGGATGGGTACTTTTCATCATCACCATTGTCATCATCGCCGTGGGAGGTGTTGGCGCCGTCGAGCCATTGGACGTGGAACTCGACCGTGTCGTCACGCCTCTTGTGGAAGCACAGATCGCCTTCTCCGCCGCTGTCGGGGTGTTCTTTCAGTATCCCGCAGAGGCGGCGGCATTGGCTGAGTGTGATTTCGAGGCCCTGCTTGAGGACCTCGACGATTTTGTGTTTGTCTGCTTCTGGCTCGAGTTTGAAGAAGAGGGCGTAGGCGCAGTAGGTTGTGCCGGAGCAGTAGTCTAGCGTGCAGAGACGCTGGTATTCGTCTTCTGGGTCGGATTCCCAGCCCCTGGGATGGAGATTATACACGTCGACTTTGGGGGTTGACTTTTTCTTGTGTTGTCGAAGGGGCTGCGGAGGCTGCTGCCCAAGTCTGCCCCTCAAGAGTGATGACAATGTCTTCATGGCAGGGACCAGGCGATAGAAGAACTGAAGTGAAGACATTCTGAGTTTCGTCAACGAGAGATCAGGCTGTGGACAGGCTTGAGGCGTGGGCCGGTCTAATTTAACCCACGCTCATGGTCTCCACCAGGAAAGCAACGGGGAAGGGGGAATAGACCCTCAATTATATACTTCGTAGTGATAGTCCAAGACTCCATTGTAGTGTTTAACGTGGGCCGCCTCAAACTTGTAGTCTTACTTGCAGCTCGATGATGGGGCATTGAAGACCAAAAAGGGAGTGCAGCGCGCGAAGCTGTGGAACGTCTCGCAGCCTGATTATTGGAAAGCACAACGGTTGCTTGGATCCCAAGACTTGGCGCATGTGAGTTGTGACCTTTGATATGTTGTCATTGGCGCTTGACGCCAATGACTGAATACGACCTCCCTTCCTTCGAAATCTAGTAATGGGGGGTTGCTGAGTGCCCATAATGCGAGTTGGGGGGTTGAAAAGCTGGTGAACCTCGGAGTCTCGCTGTCAGACTATCCAGCAGGGCGCAATGTTTGCTGGTACTTTGAGACATGGCGCCTACAAACTGTGAGTCTTGGGTCGACTCTCATGAGTTGTCGTAGGCGCCTGACGACTTCTACTAGTCTAGTTGCATGGGGGCTTGGAAAGAATCAAGCCTCGGCCCTTAGTTGAGTTAGTGGGTGGCAGAAGCTGTTGAAAATCAGAGCCTGGCTGCTGAAAGGGTGGAGTGTTTGCTTCGGCTGTAAGACATGGCGTGGCAAGTTGAGGGATTAGAGAAAGAACAGAGAGACTCAGTTCCAATGATGGAGCTCAGCAAGTCCTATAAGTCTTTCAAGTCTAAGTACCTGGTAGCCAAGGGAGGTTGCCAAGGCGAAAAGTGAGTCTGATCGTCACCGAATTTGATAACTGTTGATCGCTCATCAGTACTTTCAGCCTGTCAGTCATTCTGTGCAGATATACAGACGACGTGATGTAACGTCGTCTTTTGATCGGGCTTGACTCTTGAGTCATGTCCGCGCCAAGAAAAACGCAACTAATGATAGCTCTGATTGGTAGTTGAACAGTTGACTCGACATTTGTCGGGCGCAAAAAGGTTTCTGAAGTTGTGTTGGTGGCGTCTAACTCAGATGGAGATTGGCTAAGGACATGCAACTGTGCAACTCACAACTCTATTGTGTGATTGTCGGCGTTGATAGCTGTGGTCAGAGTCAACTCTATAGAGGGAAAGTGTCTCAGGTCTGGACTAGGCAACTAGACCAGAACTAGGTAGGTATGAATTGCGCCCGAGCTGTGAAGACTCTGCAGTTGGGAAGAGTGATTGGTCTTTGGTGGGCACGAGAAGAAAAGACTGACTGGGCCTCATCCTACAGAACCTGGAAAGTTGTTTGCTCCAGGATACGAAGAGCTGACTCGTCTCTTTGCCAAGCCATGGGCGAGCTTGAAATGCCAACAATTTGAAATACCAAAAGAAAAGGCTGTAGAGGAGCAGGGAAACAACCAAAACCTCGGTAGCCTGGCGATGTAAAGTGGTATCATTGAAAGTATCCTATCCCAATAGGTTGATAAACGGCTCCGGCCACTTGCCCATCAATAACGGCCTATCCCCCAACCGACCACTCACCGGCGCCAGAATCCTCAGCTTGCGCTTCTCCTTGTCAATGTCGGCAATGTAGACATACCCCATCACGTTAGCCGTCCGTATCGTCTCGGGTGAGTCCTTGACTGAGGCGTAGACGATGGCCAGTGTCCAATGGGCCAGGAGCTGCGCCGGGTCCACGCGCATTAGGCTCTCGTCGGCACCGCCGCCGTACATGGTGTCTAGTTGGGCAAGCAGGGTCAGTGAAATGATGGTCTTTGCTTCTCAGAGGTTTCTTCCGGGAAACAGAGGCGTTGAAAGACATAACAACTTACCGTCTCCTAATTTGTATATCGCCAGGCTGTCAAAGTCGACCTGCTGCGTGGCGGGGCTGAGCGTCTGGCCGATGCTGCCGAAGAAGTACTCCTTGATGGACGCCTCGCAGGCCTGTTGCGTGTAGCCTACGTCGCGCTCGACCACGCCTTCTGACTTTTCCAATAGGAGAATGCTGTACTGCTCGCCGAGGCTGGTCCTTTCCGTTGAGAAGCGCTTAGAAATCTCCGAGTTGAGACTTGCTGAGCCCAACACAATGATGATGTTGACTGTCCGTCCTCTGTTAGCACCCGCAGAAAGAAACAGTGCCGCAAGTGGAGATGGAAACATACCCGAGAGCTCCTCCACAACATGCACAAAGTTCTCCATACCAACCTGGTTGGTCCCCGTCACGGCCGGCGTATCGATAATCATACCCGACCCCTTCACCTCAGGATCCTGCCCCAGCCTCGACGTCACAGTCGCCGCCATCTTACTCACGAGCTCCTTGTACTTCGCCGGGTCCTCCTCAGAGCTCGCATGGCCATAGTAGTACACCAGCGGCAGCTTCACAGGCACCTGACTCGGTCCGCTCGTCGGCGTAGTACCCCACCCATCAACAGCCTCAACATCCAACAACGACCCGACGACGCTGGCGCTCAACGTCCCGGGCAAACTCAGCATCCCCTCCTTAGGATCCGTATTCACCACCAACGGCTGCGCGCCCACTCTCGCAGCATAACTCGTCAGCGTCCTCGTCAAGCTCGTCTTCCCCGTCGTCGGCGGTCCGCAGACGGCGATCCGCGGCCCCTCCCTCCTCTCGGCGGCGGCGCGCTGGCGCATGGCGGTGAGCTGGAAGTGTAGGTTTAGGACCGAGTTGGCGGGCGAGTCTTGAGGTTTGGAGTACTCTGCGACGAACTCGTCTGCCAGCACGCCCTCGACCTCGAGCTCGCATCCTTGCAGGGTGAGGATCTTGGATTTGGTGCCGGCAAAAGTGTAGGTGTGCTGGAGGGCGAGTTCGGTGCCGTCTTTTTCGGCCGTGCCGGAGAGGAGTTTGAGGGTGATTTGGGTGTCGAAGGCGACTTGGAAGCGCCATTCCCAGAAGGGCTGGAGGCGGATTGTTCGGGTTTGGTTTGCGGACGTCGGTTGCTGTGGTGGGCGGGCGTTAGCTGTCGGTTTCTCTCGATTGTGTGATGTCAAGAGATGGTTGTTTTGCTTACTGGCGCCACGAGGTGGCCCAAACCGGGGATCGACATGGTTGGATTATCTGATGATCATAGGGCGTCGGGTACTGAGAGTGGCAGGCGTTGTGACCTCTAGAGGGTCGAGAAATCGTCGAAAGATGCAATAATTAGAGTCGCGTGGAAAGTGACCGCCAACGCGCCCACCGGGAATTTCAATTGGGGACCTTGACATCACGGCTGGGGGATGCGGGGTGGTCTGTGCGGGAGCTTCCCACACCTGGCGGGGGTTTATGTGGCGGGGCTGCGATTCTCAGGGCCGCATGCGGCTTCCATGTTCCTGCATATTCTCCAGGTCTAGCGGGACTGAGGAGATGGTGCGCATCGCGTATACTTTTCAGAGAGATTGAAAACTTATAAGTAGTTGTGTTGGGACCGGCAGTCAATGTGAGGAAGACTTTGAAGAATGAATGCGGTAGGTAATCGTCATGGCGTTTGATCATCAGAAGCAACTGCAAAAGTCCAGAAACATCAGCAAAAGCGCACGATCCAGGGATCCACCTCGGTGCGGCGATGCCCCTCAGGAACCTCTGCGCCCCACTTCTTATCCCCCCGGTTGCGTCCGCCTCGGCCGCATGTTCTTCCGCAAATGCCAATCATCTTGCCGTCTTACCTCGGACCTCCCCAGCACAATTACGCAAGCCCCCCACGCCTCACCAGTCGCTCTCGCCTCACCCCAGCTCCGCCACCCGTACCACCTGTTACGTACCTACTGTACCCGGCTCAATTACTTCGCTGCCTGCTGACCTCACCTGAGTCCGCGGGACCGAAACCTTGAGAAGCAAAGAGGCGGAAACGTCATCTTATTTGCACCATCCAGTCACCCACCATTGATTCTTTTGCCAGAGCATCCTTCAGAAAAAGCGACACTTTCTAATCACTACAACAACACCGCAGAGACCCTCGAGAGTCTCTCTTCATCACTCCATACGCGCACATACACGAGCATCACGCCCGGCAGAATGTGTTCCGCAGACATCTTCCTCGGCCTCCTGGCCCTCCTCTTCCCGCCTCTCCCAGGTACGTCCCCCAAAACACCTCCCCGTAATCACGCATTCCACAGCGCATTGCAACAAATTCACCCACCTTAGATAACCTCACAACTAACATCTCCATCTTCCAAATAGTCTGGGTAAAGCGCGGCATCTGCGGCGCAGACTCAATAATTAACATCCTCCTCTGCCTTCTAGGCTACATCCCAGGCCTCATCCACGCCTGGTACATCATCGCCAAGTTCCCCGAGCCAGACTACGAATACGACTCCGTCCCGCAGCAAGACCGCGAGGGCGGCAACGGCCGCGTCACATACGTCTTTGTCCACGGAAACGGCAACGGCAACGGTCCTCACACCCAGCAACCCCGTCAGCAGCCCCGCCCTTCGCAGCACAACGGCAAGGGTGGCGGCGCCGTCGGATATGGTACCACAAACAACAGCAACAACGCTGGAGGGTCCTCCAGACAGCCGCAGCAACAGCAGCCCCAGCAGCAGTACTCTGAGCAGCAAGGTGCTGGGGAGGGAAGCAGCGATGGCGCTGTGCCGCCTAGCTATGCTGAGGTCGTGGCTGGGGATAACAAGATTCAGACTCGGGATTAGAGCAGGATTGGGATTTAGAGTGGCGTTGTGAAGTCTTTGACTTTACTACTGCTAGTACTATCCTCTGCTACCTGAATTTGTTCTTGTTCTTTCCAGCTTTTTTGGCTTTCTCCGCTTAGGCTTGCCCGGTTTGTTATTCTACTGGTGGTTCTTGTAAATCGGTTCTGGGTTGTATGAGCGCGGGGAATTTTGGATCCCGTCGCCATGTGGAGTTGGGGGGTTTGACGAAGTAATAACGTTTTGCACGAGTTTTACGCGAGACACTGGTGGCAAATATCACTGCATTATTCATACATACTAGGCACTACATCCTCTAAATTCATCTCTATGAAGGGGTATCTTGGTCCAATCTTTCCGAAACGCCGATGCCTCCTTGACGTAGCTACCTCGGAGGAAGTCTAATTCAATGACTCGTTTTCAGCCTCAAGCCGCAACCTGGCTCGTGAACCTTCTATCCAGTGACCTCCATCCTCCCCGTGAGAGGGCCAAACCTGGTGATACTCTCGTGGTGACAGCGGGCTGTTGTTCTGTCTACCTTGACGAACTATCGCAGGCACTTATTTCCCAATCATGTTCTCCTTCCCAGTCTCCTCGTCTACCTTGATAGCCGAAGGGGCAGGGCGCTCATTGGGTACGGGCTCCTTGTAGTGTCGCATGAGGTTCTGCGGCAGGAAGGTATACCACTCCACGAGGACCTGGCCAGCCTGCTTGATGAACTTGGTGCCAATGTTAAGCTCGCAGACGCAGAGTTGCAGCTTGAAGCCTGGCTTCAGACGCTGCAGGATTGGGTCTTCCAGATAGAAGGTATCTCGCTGTCCATCGGACAAATTGATGTCCTCTCCGTAGTCATAGCCATCCTCAATGACGCAGGGCTTCGTAACAATCGTTCCAACGGGCTCGAATCGGTGTCCCTTGCCTAAAAGGATGCTTCGGGTGAGCTTGCGCGACTCGTACGTGGGCCGGTGAATAGAGATGATCTCGACGCTGCACTCCTCCTCGCCGATGACCTCAATGGTGCCATCTTTCAAGCTACTGGTGACGGCATCATACTGCTCCTTGGTGGCAGTCATTGCCATGGCAACCTTGAAGACCGCTTCGGAGGAGAAATCGTCTGGAAGCTGGAACTCGTCGTGGTCTCCAAAGAAGTAAAAGTCCTTGCAAAACAGCTCCGACAGCGCCAGGTTGAACTGGCCAGGTAACCGGAGGAGAGCTTGATGAGACAACGGTAGGTCGACCTTGGCCTTTTGGCAGAAATCTAGAGCTTCCTTGACATTGGCGTCATACTCCGGGCATACATCATGCTGGAGGACGTAGGTGAGAAAGTTCTCAATCAGGCCAACCGCCTTGCCCATGTGCGCGTAATTCCAGGCCGTCTCTTTGGGGAGAGTCTCGGAGCAGAAACCCGCGACTACACCGGCAAAGTCGACATCCCAACCTTCAGAATCATCGTCATTGTAGAAGCGAGCGCCACCGCCGGAGCTGTGGACCATGTCAATGGCCGTTGCCTCCCGCTTCTCAGCCGGTGTCATGTCCTTGAGATCGGCATCAATGTTGCCGCCAAATATGCGAGGGGTGGAGTCGATGCCACCCAGGAAGAGGTACTTGTTGAAGATTTGGTCAGAAGCACCTAAACGGCGGCGAGCGCGGTAGCGCTGGATGCATGATTGGATGCGTCTTTCCGTTCGTTAGTTGAGGGCGAAAGGCCATATGAGGAAGGAATAGTCTTACTCGGCGAAGTTCAGGTCTCTGTAAGCCCACGTCAGTAATTGCCCAGGGCTAGTGAAGAATGACAAGAATCGCTTACAGGCTGTAGATATTCTCGCGCTCCTCTTGGGCTTCGGCAGGAGTCATGGGAGGGTCGGCATAGAATTCTGTGAGGCCATGTCAGCAAAGCACAGCCGCGATCGGTTATGGTCCAGTAAGATATACCCTCGAAACCAGTGCCGCGATACTTGTGCATGGCAGTTGGGCCGCGATCAGCCGTGCTGGCCTTTTTGCCTGCCATATTGTTGTGATGTTCTTGTTGAGGTTGGAGATGGATGGATGTATTGCGAGGAGAAGAAGAGAAAGTCTGCAAGCTGCCCTTGGATGAAGGGAAGGGAAGCTGGAGGATTGCTGGAGGAAGAGCACAATTGTCTTAATTCGTTGTTGAAGCCTTGGAAAGTCCGTTGAAAAGAAGCTCCCTACCTACGTAGGGAAAGAGTGCTTCTCGTTCTTTCCACTGTTGATTCCATCCTCTTCCCACTTACAAAGGCAGGAGACTGTCTGCAACACCACCTTCCTCACCTCACAACTTACAGTTAGAGCACATTTGAAGAGAACTGTACGTTTAGTAAGAGATGCATTCTCGAGCCTATTTCTTTTCCACACCGATACAACACAAGTGTTCTTAAAAAGCATGAGATACTGTTTAGGCATGGAAGCCGACATGCGCAGATCGTGGGTTCGATCTAAACTTTGCCTGTTGTAAGAATCCATGCGACCCAATCACCTCAGGCACTCCCAGTTATCGGAGGCCTACTGCAGACGATCTTCCAGACAAACGCAGACGCGGAGCCAATTGTCTCCGAGAGCGTGGATTGCTCAGGGGTTTGCAACGTGAAAGCGCAGCGGGTTGGTGGGAAGCCTGCGTGCCGTGCATGCCTACGTGGGACGCGGCACAATGTCATTGGAATTGTAGGATGGCTTGCATTTGCAGCGCGGCTTTTGGCTTCTTTGAGGCGAAAAAACGTGAGGCGGAGTTACAATCATCATGCATGACAAGTCCCGTCGCATTCGTATGGCGTGCGCCGCAGGAGGAAGAGGAGGAGGATGGATGATGACTGACCAAGGCGGCGGGCTGCATATTCCATCTGCTGCGTGGAAAGCCCAGCTGACATGATTCGGTCCTGTCACAGGAGAGCAGGAGGGGAACTTCTCGTGCGCTGGAGAGGCAGCGGTGAGACTATTGAATGCAGCCAACACGATATGACCCGAGCAACTGGTGGTATTGTCAAAAAAGGATAGATACGGGCCGTTGGTTCGATTTGGATCTCACAGGCGAGGCGATGCACCATTTTGGTGGTGGTGTTGGTGGACGGCATCACGATGATCCTGTCCAACGGTGTGATCCAGATCTTCGGCCATGGCGAAAATCGCGACTGACATTTCGTGTAATGTCGCCGCCGGTTCACGAGATACAGTCATACCGTCCAGGTCATTCAAATTCGACAAGTCCCGAGAGCGAAGTATCCATGGAAGCCAGAGTCAGACTCGGAAAGATACGCTGTAAGCGAGGTCACAGTCCAGCTGACGCATCATCCTTTGGTCTGCTAGATACCTCAGTCTATTGACGACCAGTGGGGGTTAGCCTAGGTCGTTGGCAACGACGCCTTTGATCAAAGCCTCAATTTGCTGTGTCGTGCAAATAAAGGGAAGATGAGCTGCGCCTATTCAGGCCCATGTTGGAACTTTGGAGCAAGGTTGAACAGAGGGGAAGAGACAAGGAACTTGAGTAAGGCACTCGGCCGACTGTGGGACAGGCAGTTGAGGCCCATGGCTCACGGAGTGGCTTGAGTGTGGGATGCCAGTGGTCCGTGTGTGCGCCTGGGTGTGGGAGCGACATGGGCCAGCGGCTGAACAAGGCGGACTTTGAGAGGAAAAGGGCTGAATTGAAGCCAAAAGGCGAGAGAGAGAGGAACTTGGGAAGAGTTCATTGGTGATGTGGCTGAGCAAGATTCGCAGCTTCCGCCACCCTTTTTTTTTTTTTTTCTTCAAACGTGGG